>LOJH01011789.1:0-12667 GCA_001685095.1 Ellobius talpinus
GGGGAGGGAAATGGGAGGAGGGGAGGAGGTGGAAATTTTTAATAAAAAAAACAAAACTAAAAGTAAAAACTGAATCAAGATCCTCTGCAAGAGCAACAAGCGCTCCTAATCTCTAAGCCATTTCTTCAGCCCCCCAAAATTATTTTAACTGAGAAATCTAACCCATATAGCACAGAAATACCCACTTTGTATATGCAAAGGGATTGAAATCACTTAAACAGAAGAGATGTCTACCCTTGTGTACATTGTAGTATAATCACAGTAAGTAAGATATAGACAATTAATGTTGCCATCAGTAAATGAATGAATAAAAGTTCTGTTGTTTGTGACATGAATGAATGTAAAAGACATGCTAAGTCAAAGAAACCATAGCCAGAAAAGCATAGGCAGTATGGTCTCATTTGTATGTGGTGTCTAAAAGAGAGGAGTTCATACAAGCAGAGAGTAGAATAGCAAAGACCAAGGACTGGGGATTGGGAAAGGATAAGACAGGGACAGCATGAACCAAAAACACAGTTCAAACAGGAAGTGCCAATGGGATCCTGCAAGAATTACCAAGAATAATTTGTATTTGTTCATAATACAAACACATGATAAGCGTGTGAGGTGAGGGGCATGATAATTAGCTTGATTGGATAACTGCACAATGTATAGATGCCTAGAAGCATCACAATGCTCCTCTGAAACATATATATACATATACATGTGTACACACACACACACACACACACACACACACACACACTTACTTATCTCCAGGCCAGGCCCAAAGACCTATAAGCCTAGCTAATGAGGCAGGGGTGCCGAGGAAGGGAGATTGCAAGTCCAATGCCTATCTGGACTGCATTTGAGTTCAAGGCTAGCCTGGGCAACATAGTGAGGCTTATGAGTTAAAAATAATTTTTTAGGGGCTGTAAAGATGCCTTAGAGGTTAAGAGAAATTCTTGCTCTTACAGAGGATGCTGGTTTAGCATCAGCACCTACATGGTGATGCACAGCCTTCTGTAACTCCAGTTCAGGCAACTAGACACCCTCTTCTGACTGCATAGGCACCAAGTAGACAGGCGAAACACATGAATACATGAAATATAGTAAATACATCTTTTAAAATGATAATTTTAATAAGTTGTTTTTAAAAGCAAAATATGTCTTAGATAGAAAGTTGCAAGGCAGATGGTCAATTAGTTTGAAACAGAGCTTTTAGAGAGCTATTATAAACTCCATCAGAATTTATATTGTTTAAATCACTTTGTTCTTCTGCCCTAAATAATAACTTTATCTTTGTTTTGATTTTGAAGATCATAAATGGAGTCAAAACCACAATGAGAGGCTGGGGAATAGTTCAGAGCTACAGTTCTTGCTTACTACGCCCTGGGTTCAATCCCCAGTACAGAAAGGGACCAGGGCTGGGGGAGTGGGAGGAGAGGCACAGGCTTCAGCTCAAACTTCAGCTGTTGCATAAATACAGTTGCATTATGTCTCAGACACCACCTGAATGTGTAATTTGCATAGTCTTCTGGCACCTACAAATTACACAGAAAGAAGTTTCTGGAATGTGGTCCTTAGAAGGGCCTATAAATGAAACCATTGATACAAATCTCTAAGGACTAAGTTCAACACCTTGAGTTACATGGGAAACGAACAGGCAGCCAAGGGAACACAGGTGTGGTATGTCCAAAAGAGCCCACACTTTCAAGTGTCCGGCAGCCATGTTCTACTCAAGCTGCATCCCCCGGGTGGTCCAGCTAACAAAGCTTCCTGTCATAAAGCTATCGTTTAGTACAAGGCGAGTGCATTGTGAATGCCAGGTTCAAAGCAGTTCATTGAAAACTTCTTGGTAAGTAATTAAAGCAAGCTGGGATTTGGGACGTTCTCCAAGAGGGAGCCCATTTTGAGAACAGCTTTCCAATTCACAGGTTTCATAAGCCAAGGGCAGGCTTAGTTCAGAAGAATAAACACACATACATACACACACATGCATGCACACACACACATATATAAACACACAGGCACACGCACACACAGAAACACACATGCATGCACACACACACTCATACACACGCAGACACACACACACATACACACATATACATACACACATGCACTCACACAGACACACACACATGCACGCATGCACACATTTTACAAATTGCAAGATTAAAAAGCAGAATCGAGGGCAGGACCAGACCACAGCAAAAGAGTGGGGGCTTAAAGAAAATGAGATATTTTGTCTCCAAAATCTTTTGTTTATTGGGCTCTCCGACTTGATTGCAACTACTGCCTCCAGATCCAAATCTTTACAGAAGAATTGTGGGTGCAGCTGCTGACTGCCCACCAACCATTCATCTCAGCTCTGGCTTGCTTTGGCTTGATTCTATTTTACTCTGTTTCTCCTTTGAACAATACACACACACACACACGCACGCACACACGCACGCTCACACACAGAAAATAAATAAATAAATGTATCAAATATAAACATCTAACTTCATTAATATATGACATAGTCTCTTCCTAATAATTTCCATAATCAATTAGCACCAATTTATAAAGATGTACTCTTAACATTGCTTTGCAGAGCTGAGATAGACAGAGAAACTCACAGAATTCAGAAATCACAAGCACAGATTTTTACTACATATTAAGTTGTGTGGTAACTGAATACCTTTATTGTTTATAAATCTGTTCTCAATAATTTTCCTAATAATCTGGGCATATTAGCTATCTAAAATCAAATCTTGGCTATTTCTATGTTTGTAAAAGACTAATGTGTTGTTCAGTACTTGCTGCTCAAAGATGGGGACTTAGTTCAACACACATTATTCCAGTAAAACACCAGTGTGCCCACATATACTGTAACCCCATGAAGGTAGAGACAAGAGGGGGCCTAGCTAGGGCTTGCTGGCCAGTAGGCTATCTTCAGACCCAGTGAGAGACATTGTCAATAACGAAAGGAAGAAAGAAAGGGGGGATGGAGCAGAGGAATAAAGAAGGGAAGAAGAAAGAAAGAAAGAAAGAGAGAGAGAGANAAGAAAGAAAGAAAGAAAGAAAGAAAGAAAGAAAGAAAGAAAGAAAGGAGAAGAAACAGAAAAATTAAAATTAAGATTTCATATCTGTTCATTGGCAGATAAAAATAAAGCATTTTTAAACAAATTCCTCATCTTCTACTGTAGTTGGTTTTAAATATATTTACAGAGAAAGCAAACTCAATCATATCCTATATAGAAAGCCAATCATTTTGGAAATCAGTTTTTTAGTGGTCTGAAATATTTCTGACCATGTCAGAATATGATCTAGCTGCTCTTCCAACTGTTTGCAAAATTAAAAATAAAAAATGAAGTCACACCATTGTTGTTGCTTTCTCAGTTCTAATGAATAACGGTCCAGCTTTGGATAAGGTTTTCACTGAATATGTAACAGCACAGAACACTTCAGTGTTTCTGCCTTTGTGTTCTAAGTGTACACATTCTAAATGTCATATGCCTGAGACTCCGAATGGGAGATTCCAGTACACGCTGGCAGGTGTCGATGGCAGTGATGCTTCGCACAATCCAGAAATACAGAACATGTTTTGTTTCTTGAGAAAAGAATATTGAATAGAAGTGACATCGGGGAAAGAGAAAAGCCTGCTCTCCCAAATAAAGCATTGCTAATTGAAAGAATTATTCGTGCTATTAGAAATAGAATAATACCACCTGATTCTCGTGTATTACACTGCTTGCGTGTTTATCAATTCATAATTGAGTTGATATATTTAGTCATATTCTTAGTCACTGCATAGTGACTAGGAAAAGTGGAGCAAATCTATAGTCAAAGCCACAGTGGTAACAAGCTATTCATGTTTTAACTGCTCTTTATATGTGAACAAAGTTTCAGTAAGTATGCTGGTAATTTTAAAATGATGTAACAACAACTCTGATTGCCATGGTTTATTATTTTACTGAACTGTATTTGAGGGGGGGGAAAGCTAGCCGCTTGACCTAGTCATTACTCATATATTCCGTATCATACTATACAAATACATGTGTCAACTGAGAAGATCATACATTTCCCAGGAAGAAGCACTATACAGTCAGTGGCAGTGGCGTGTAGCTGCAAAGCAGAGTGTTAAGAACAGACATAGGAAACATCTGTATGAACGACTGACATAATTCCACACAAGGCACCTGGTAACATCAGTCCATTGGAGGTAGGAGTTTATCAATGAATTGCTTGACAACCATCATTTCCTGTTGGCATGAACGTTGTGCCTTTGTCAATTCTGTAGATTTTAGGTTACATTAGCTGGAGTTAGAAATGTTTTGCATATTTCAATAGCATTTTTAGAAGGGTTTTTGCCCTATAGTGCTTTGTCTGAGAAGTTTTAGTTTTTTAACCTTATAGATATATTGTTTATATATATATGTGATTTCTAATTTGTGTCTTAATGGAATTTTTATGTGTGCAAATTTGTGTGTTTCTGCATCTGCATATTTTGGGCTTTTTTGGGAGAAGGAGCTTTTTTTTTCTCCCTGTTTGCTTATTTTGTCCTATTCGGGTTTGTTTGTTTTTATTTTACCTTATTTTATTTTGTTATCTTTTAAATGTCTATTTGTTTTCTAAGAAGGGTGAGAAAAAAAGAGTGTGAATTTGGGTGGGCAGAAAGGTGGGGAGATCTGGGAGGAGCTGGGAAAGGGAAAACTGTACTCAGGGTATATTGTATGAAAAAAGTCTTCAATTTTAAAAAGGAGGGTGGAAATAAGGTTCAAGATTATTCAAAGAGAACAAATAAGCAAGAGAACTGTTACAGTTTCAGGAGATGGTGTGGCAAATAGAAAAATCCGTGGCAGTGGAGTGCACAGCTGGGGAAACCGACTATGGACACACATCCTAGAGCTCAATTTCCTGGAGTGACCATGGCGTTTCCAGTGTGGCTTCACTTGGCTGCCATGGTAATCGTCAGAGTGAGCGTATGAGACTCCCTGAAGCTGGGTCAGTGCCCTGCTTCCACAGAGCCAACTACATAATTTAAGTAATTCATTGCTTCCTGGAGAGAAACATTAACTCCTGTATAAAACTAGGATATTCTGGTAGTAGGCAGTACTTCTAAGACTGTAAGAGTCTAGATTAAAATATTTGTGAGGAAAAACAATTTAACTGATATTTAAATGGTTTCTCAATCAAAGGAGCTGTGAAAACATATGTTCACCTAGTCCAGTGGTTCTCAACCTTCCTAATGCTGTGACTCTTTAATACAGTTCCTCATGTTGTGGTGACCCTCAACCATAAATTATTTTTGTTGCTGCTTCATAACTGTAATTTTGTTATCATTATTAATCACAATGTAAATATCTGATATGCAGATGGTCTTAGAAAAAGTCATTTGAGCCACCTCACCAGGGGTCACAATCCACGGGTTAAGAATTGCTGACCTAGTGTGATATAGTCAAGCTTAACTCCGAGAACCCCGGGATTCTTTTGTAATCCCACACTTTTGACTTCCGGATCACCTAACCCTGAAGTTTCCAGAGCCGTTTTCGTTTTCTGCGAACTGAACTGGTTAGGAATGAAAGCAGGGGACTGACAGATGCTCGGCACTGCCTGGGGGACTCCTGGAGTCCTGTTTGACTCCTATCTTGGAGCTCCCAAGTTTGCAACCCTGCTGTCATTTGGTGGCATTAACGATTAATGTTTTCCCAGGAGAAATAAGAAGCTTTCTGTGAACCCAGTGAGACCTATGCAACGGGGAGAGGAGCTACTTTCTTTTGAGCCTCCAGAACTTGAAAAGGGGGTGGGGGAACTGACTTTTCTGAGGAAAATGGGGTAACTTGTAAATGGTGTTTTTAGGACGTTTCTGAGATGATCAACAGAAATTGTGCGTTGATTTTGCTTTTCCCTGGTTGTAGAAATAAAGACAGGACAGATGTGACTGGAAAAACAAAGACAAATTAAGGGGAAATGGTTGAGCTGGGAACAGGTGTTTTTCTGGTGACACACGGACACAAAAGGACACAGCTCCTAGTGTGAGGGGGAGGTGGAATATGTGCCTGTACAATGTGCTACAAGGCCTGTTCCCAATCTGTGACTGGTAGTCCCAGCACTGAGACGACATTAAAGCCAGTTGAAGATACGACCTTAAATTAGACCCACGAAGGAGAAAGGATTTGAGTCTGGGAGACCCTCATGCCTCTCTCTCCCTTCTCCCACCACACTCAGAAGTAAAAGGCATCCTTCAGAGGCAACTCTGGGGCTGAGCAGAGATGGGCGTGGCCTAAAAGGCTTCCCTCCCTCAGTTCCCACACTGTTGTTCTAAAAACAACTCCAGTTTCTGCAGAACTCCCCCGACCCCATTCTCCCAACAAAGCCACCCTCCTTTTCTTGCCCAAACGAATTTTAATTAATTTTCTATTTCCTGGGGTACAAAAAGGTTCAGACCGATGCTTCAGGAGCTTTGAAGAGTGACCAGAGCAAAGGCCTTAGAAACAAATGGCTCTGCATTTGAACCGTGGCCATTCCAGCCACGTGAGCAATGGCATTGTTTCAGTTTCTACCATTAAGTGGCAATGTTAGTAAAATATCTGTCACAGAGTTGTGATGATGACTCAATGAAACACTTGCCTGAAAGTCCGGCTGTGCAGAAAGTCCTCTGCTCTTTTCTGTAGTCAGCAATATTAATTTCCAAGACTCCCAATGGATTAGTCATTCACTCACGTATGCATGCTTAAATTCAGGACTTATTTTATCAGCCAAGTGCCAGTGATAGGACTAATGATGTATCTGGTATTGAGCAGGAAAATAAATACAAAAAGAATATGGGGGTAGAGAGTTGGCTCAATGGTTAGAGGATTGGCTACTTGTCCAGAAGACCCAGGTTTGATTCCCAAGACCTAATGGCTGCTAAGAACTATCTGTAACTCCAGTTCCAACACTTTCTTCTGGCTTCTTCAGGTAATCCGTGCATATGGTACACAGACATATGCAAACAAAACACACATAAAGAAGAAAAATAAATAAATCTGCAAAGAATTTCAGGCTTCTGACATCAGGAAGATACAAGAACATTTACAGTGTCACAGACAGGCCTCTGACCTCAGGAAGGGTGGTGCCTCTGGAGACACTTGAATGTGTATAGTGCCACAGATAGTCTTTGCATAAGTACAAATCAGTAAAACGTAAATGAGTGGCCAGAGTGGGGCCCAGTGACTCATCGGAGAGTCTTAAAGAACAGAAACTTTGAGCCAATTTATAACTATAGTTAGGCCAGAGATGCACTTTTAAAGTTAAATGTCCTTACCTGCCTATCAAACCTTCAGATTCTTTGTCCCCCTGAATAAAAAGCCCAGTGTCAGATGGCACTTCTGGCCTGTCTGATCCAGAGTTATCACAGTCCTTGGAGAGCCCTGTATTTTGACTATGTAGGTCAACTTGATGTCCAAAGCCTTTATATTTTTATGGTCTATTTATATTTAGTGTCTTACTTTCTAAAACAAGCATAGACTACTCTGTGTTAAGAATCAATAGATGCCAATTTTTTTTAAAGTTTTGCCTTTTTTTTGACTCTGTGATTTCTTCCCCTGGACTCCCTCTGTCTAACTATACTCAAAGCATGTGAGGTTTTAATTTTTTCAGTGATAGTGGCCAATTATAAATCAAATTTTGACTTCAAGTAAATGAATCTATTTGAAATGAAAGGAAAGCAAAGCCTGGTGAGCATGATCTCACGGCGCTGTGCTCCAGAAACCAATACAGCTGTGCCTGGTGTGCGCTAGGTTTCAATCATTGTGAGCAATTAATAGCAGTCCCTCCATTCTCAGAATTGATCATAACTATGGGCTAATGATCCTAGCAGAGGGACTACAGACACCAAACATGACATAAACTTTATTACCGCTCCTCCTCCATGTTGCTGGAGGCAATGCCAAATGCGTATGGGAGTATAACATGTAGGTATATGAAATTGGGGTGGCTGAATCACCAGGTTTTAAGAGTTCCAGCCTTCATATGTTACTCCCTAAAGTGAGTGCTAGCTGTCACGTCCACTCTTTCAAGCCTAGCCCCATTGTGCCCTAATATTTGTCATTGCAAATGACAACTCCAAAGCAACAGAACATTTCAATCTGAGTCATTCAGAAAGAAGGGGGGAAGTGCCAGTATAGAGGGGGGAGTGCCAGTATAGAGCTGGGGTTCAGAAACAAGCTGCTCTGATCCCTTGCCATCTATGTTCTTGTCTATAGGCATTTGTAAAGATTATATATAGCTTTGGCATTTCTTTGCTTTTGGTTTAACACACAAAACTATTGAGGGGAGTGTGGGTCTTGGAACAAACTGGTTGTTTGCTCTCTGGTTCAATCAATTCAGTGATGGCCTGCAGTTCTTTTAGGAATTTTAACGTATTACACTTTTTTTCTCCTTAAAAACACATAGGGATAGTCCCATTTTCAACTCTCAATCCAGGACAGTAATCAGTTGTCAAAACAATGACGCCTAAGGATGGTTTTTCACAGCATTGCAAACTAAAGTATTTTTCTAAGGGATAAATACATACATGGAATTGTTTATCTGAATGCCTTAATTTTTCAAAATTCATACATTTTTCCTGGGGCTTTCCTGTTTTCCTAATTATTGAGAAATGGTAAAGATATGTGAGTAACATAGACAAGAGTTTCTTGGTATAAAAATTTTGCTGTTGCCAAGGCTACTGATTGCTCTTCACAACCTTACAGTAAGGTCCTGTTGCTGAAGACAGACTTACTTAAGCCACCAAACATGGAGAAGGTGAGCTTCTAGCTAAAAGCTTCACCCACACTTACTAGTGTTCATGGTGCTGAAAGGTACTATGCATGATACTAGAGGGAAAAATTAATTATCAATATCATTTAACTACAAAACCTGTAACCAACAACAGTGACCTTCCTGCAAGGTATATTGATGCAATAGTGGCACCAATGTTTAGAGAGCAACAAACCACTTTTTGATTGTGCTTAAGACCCACTGCCTGAAATGGAACTCACACAGGACACTGCTGAAGTAGAAAAGAACCTAACATTAAATAGGTCATAGGCCCTAGGCAGAAACCTATTGCTATTATTCTGCTGAAGGGCCATAGCAATAACATGACTCTGGATGACTGAATATGGGTATATTGCTATACCCAAGATCAGTGCATCACTCAATCCTCATCAAGGAACTTCATCTTGCAGTGGATGGTAATTAACAGAGACCCACAACTGGACACTGCATAAATTGAGAGATTTTTAGAGTCCCCAGTCCTAAATGGTGGATTGTCTTTAACAAACCCCTTCTCTCAAGGCTTAAGGACCTATGCAGAAGAGGAGGCAGAAAGATTCTAAGAACCAGAGGTAGTGGATGCTGCCAATGAAACAAGATCTTCCAGACACAACAAGACTGATATACAGATAAACTCACAGAAATAGTGGCAGTATGTACAAGATCTGAACAAAGCTCGAAACAGACAAAATCCCAGGACAGAGATGGGTAAGTGGACTTAAAGTCTCACCCCTTACCATGAAGCTATTTGCAACTTATAGTTGCTAGGAAAGGGAAAATCAGCTTCTTCATTGGAGTAAGAAAAAGGGTATATCAACCATACTTCCAGGCAGACCCTAGCACCAGGAGACACTAGGCCAACACAAAACAAACTCCATGTTTTTTTATGGTTTTTGCATGTTTTTGTTTTGTTTTTGTCTTATTGTGTAAATGGAGACTGCTCATTCATTTCCTGGCCTCCCAGACTCAAATAATCACAAAAACCTCTATTAATTACAGTACTGTTTTGGCCAATGGTTCAGGCTTATTCCTAACTAGCTCTTACATTTTAAATTAACCCATTTATATTAATCTGTGTATCACCACAAGGTTGTGGCTTACCAGTAAGGTTGGCAGCTACATGGCGTTTGTCTCCTTTGGCAGCTACATGGTGTCTCCCTGTCTCTGACTAGTCTCTCTATATATATATCTGTTCTGATTTCCCGCCCAGCTTTATTCTGCCCTGCCATAGGCCAAATCAGCTTCTTTATTAACCAAATATAATAAAACATATTCATATCATACAGAGGGGACTCTCACATCATCTACCCTTTTCTGTCTAAATAAAAAAGGCTTTAACTTTAACATAGTAAAATTACATATAACAAAATAGGTATCAAGCAAGAATTACAGTTATAACATTTCTTTGTGAGTCTAAAGTTTCATATCTAATTTATCTTTTATCATAACTATGGAAAACTATAACTATAATTTTCTGTCTTCAACTCCATCAAAGCCCACAGAAGGATATATTACCTAAATAAACAGGAAGTGCATTGTAAGCAACTTCCAAAATTCTAGAATTGACTGAGACATCTCGCTGGTGACTCGCTAGAGTCACCCAATGTTCTTCTGTAACGTTGGGGCATCCATCTTCAGCCTATAGGCCCATTGTATCTGGCGAACTTTTCCATGAAGCAGGAAATTTGAAAAACTGTTTAGCCTATATTGTCAATTTGTCAGTCAGTCACTTTCTTCTGTGTCCTGTAGAATGTCTGGCATACTCTTTCATGAAGCAGGAGCCCTAAAGGACTGTCTCACCTTCATTAGACAAGTTCAGCAGTAATTTTTCTGTGGGTCCTGCATGTCTAATTTATACAGTATACCATCAAATAGTCCAGGCAAGAGCAATTATCCTTGTCACATTGAAGACAAATTCCATAAGAAATTTCTTTAATGTCCATCAACTTCCCTTAAGTAACTGGTGCTGCCAGAAGCAGACATGTCTCACTGTCAATAAAAGTCTAAGTTTATAAAACATTTTAAATGTCATATTCTATAGGTCTTTGAAAGGTTTGAAGAATACCTATCCACCTGAAATATATCTCTGTACATCTAGGAAACCTAACTAACATGAATACAAATTTGACTACTCTAGATGACTATTTATTAATCCATAATTTTTAATTATACATTACATTTATAAATGAGCTGAATAAGCATAATACCTTAAACAAGAGCAGAAATACAATGTAACAAAATCGACCTTAAATTTGTATCAGTAGACCAAGATCCATAACAATGCCAAGTATTCATCTTTATATCATATTCTCTTATTTTTTTAAAAAAAATTGACTGTGACCATTAATCACTTATAATCAACCCCCTTTAAATGAAAACCTACATTTATAAACAATCATTTTGGGAATTTACGCATAGTTTTCTGTTGGGCAAAGTATTTTGGGGGGGTTACAGAGACCTTTCTCGGGATCTTGTTTCACCAAACTACATTAGCTTGGAAGGAACCCACAGGTTCCCATACTCCGTGGAAACAAAAGCAGAACCTCTTTTTTAAAGTAACAAATCCTTAGACTCAAATTTTGAAGTCAAGATACCTTTAAACTATGTATGTTGGTTTAGCTTGGCAGCCTATAAAATGAATGTCTCGCTGTACTTAGCCCATTCACAGTCAAAAATTCAAAGAAAACACAATAATATCCATAATCAAGACTTTTTGTTTTTTCTTTTCATTTTTATGTGGCTTATTTTTCAACTCTATTCCTTTTTAATATTTACTTTATTATCTTTACTTTGCCAATATTTAATTTAATCTATGACTGTCTGTACTCTTTTATATTACTTTTACTGTCTCTTTAAAGACTTTGTTTTATTTTTTAAAACTAGTTCTTTTTACAACTGTCTATTACCCATTTTCTTTTTTCTTAAGCCTATGTACATTTTTAAAAACACTGTGACCTGTTCAGAAGGTTATTTCTGTCTGAATCTATCTTTATTGTGTATCTGTAATCCTTTTTTGATCACTGCTGTAAACTGCTAAGCAGGCATGGCTAGGAACAGAGCAGACACTTTGGCTGTTGGTTCCACAATGATTGGATTTCCGACATGGCAGAGGTATGTTTACCGCCTGCTCTGGGAGCCATCCCAACTCTGAGAAGCAATTGCCCCATGCCACCACCAAGTAACTTGAGCACACTGCTTACAAATCCCATTCAAGTGCTCAGCCTCCTGAAAGACTCAGAGCTATTCATTCTGCTTGCTTGAACCAGGAAGCTATCTCTCAAAGAAGTCACACAACTTTTGCTACTAATGCTGAATCAGGAGGCCTTCTCTTAAAGGAGCTGCCTCTTCTCACTGCCAACAAACAGAGCCTATTCAAAAAAAAAGAAATGCAGCTACCAAGAAGCTGTGCTTGGCTCCTGTTTTTTGTGGGTCTAGAAACCCTCTTTATTTTTTTTTAAGCTTTTTAAAGTCTTATATGGATCCATGCCCTAGATGGTGGATGCCATTTGATTTTGGGAGTTTTGTTTGTTTGTTTTTAGTTTGTTGATTTTTATTCTTTTGAGTTTTTTGATTTGGTTGGTTTTCTGAGAGAGACAGAAAGAAGTAAAGAATTTGAAAACTGGGTGGATAAAGAGATAGGAGAATCTGGAAGGACTTGGGGGAATGGAAAGAATGTGACAAAATATATTTTATTAAACAAAATTTAAATAATGACTTTTAAAAAGAAAAGAAACGCTTTTAATCCCAACTCTTGGAAAGCAGAGACAGACAGATCTCTGAGAGTTTGAGGCCAGCCAGATCTACAAGGTGAGTTCCAGAACAGCCAGGACTATTTCACAGAGAAACCCTGGAGAGAGGGAGAGAGAGAGAGAGAGAGAGAGAGAGAGAGAGAGAGAGAGAG
>LOJH01011789.1:13942-26162 GCA_001685095.1 Ellobius talpinus
GGATGGATGGATGGATGGATGGATGGATGGATGGATGGATGGATGGATGGATCCACTTGAAGTTGATGCCCACCCTTGAAGATCTATTTAAATTCTTTCTCCTGTTTAAAGAATCAATTTCAGGACTGGAAAAATGGCTCAGCAGGTAAGAATGCTGGATTCGTAAATTGAGTTCAAATGAAATTCACCCACATCAAAGCTGTGCACCCTTGAAACCTTTGTACTGTGGGAAGCAGAGACAAGAAGATCGCTGGGGTTTCCTGGCTACCAGCCAAACTCCAAGTGCAATGAGAGACCCTGTCTTAGGGGAGTGACATAACAAATATGGATGTCCTCTGGTCTCCCCCAATGTGTACACACACATACACACACACACACACACGTTCTCCACCCCCTATACACACCAAATGCAGTATATCAACTTCTTATTTTTTTATTGTCTCCCTTTCCCTTCATAATTCATCTTCTGTGTCATGTGATACCAAAAGCCTTCTGAAATAATGCAGGTACACTCTGTCATAGGCATAGCTCAAATCCCTCCAGGGGTTCTGATTCTTACTCTTTGTGCCAGCCTAAGGTATTTAGACTATCTTCTACCACGCCTGTTAGTACTTGCTTTTGTTTTTGTTGTACTAAGGCTTGAACAGAGGACCTCGCCAACCCTCGGCAAGCTCTTTACCACTGAGCAAAACCAACAGCCCTTCCTGAATGTTGCTTCCCAGTTTTGCTGCATCTGCAAGCTCACTAAGAGGATTAAGAGGGGCAAAGCTGCTGGGAGCAGAGCCAAGGATGGAGGTACAGTGAGGTGGATTTTTAGTACAAAGTGGCAATTCTCTTGGTTTTATTTCTCTTCTGCTAGAACAGAGTTAATTAAAATAGAAAAACCTTTGTGGAACAGGAGAGCAGCCATGGTGACTGTGTTCTAATGTTTCAGCTCAGTACATGTGACTGGCTGAGGATGATTACAGAACATGTTAGAATGTTTCTCAGCATGTGGCATGTTCTGCAGTGTCTCAGCCATCTGCATCTATCACAAGGGAATTTTTCCTAGGCATGCCTTCTTTCCCTCTCTCACCTGGATTCGAACATGTGAAAAGGGAAGAAACTGCTATCAATACATGAATTTGCAAATTAGAAGCAGGAAGGCCCAAGAGAGAGGAGCACACTGGGTGATGGAACACAAATCTGTCAAAAAAGACCACAGAAGGAGCCAAATACAGATCAGCAACAATGAGGTTAAATTCTTATGACTCTGGCAATGCCCTGCATGGGGCACAGTAAGGAAGGCATCTAGAGAGACTGAGAGATGTAAGCACTTGCAAAGAGCCTTCCTGGTGCTGAGCTATTCACTACAGTGTACTTCTGCTTAAATCATCTTATATTTATAGTACACTGCACCTGCAGTTCTACAGTAGAACAAATGAATGACAACAGGCTCTAGACGGGAGACAACGTATACTTTAATTCATGTTAGCAGTGGGTATACATTCAAAATACGGTTTCTACTGAATGGGTTTTGCTTCCTGCTATGGTTTGCAATGTGCCCCAAGGGCCCATGTGCTAACAGCCTGTAGCATTTAGGGAGGCAGTAGAGCTTTTAGGAGGTAGGACCTCATGGAAGGAAAGTGAGTCACTAGGGATAGTCCCTTGAAGGGAGCTGGCTCCTTTCTCTTCTGCTTCTCAAAACTGCTTTGGTCCACTATGCCTTCTCCATGAGGTGCCGCTTCACCACAGGCCAAAAGCAACAGTCGCCCAGCCATGAACTGAAAGCTCTGATTATAAGCTAATAGACCAGTTCCCTTACTAAATTCATTCCTCAAGTGTTTTGTCACAGTTACAGAAAGCTGGCTAATATACTTTCACATGATTACAAAGTAAAAGCCTCACATGAAACCATCCATTGAAAAAGTGTCTGTACAATGCCTAAGGCAGAGTGTAGAGGCAGAGGGGGAGGGGAAAATGCTAGCTTTCCACTATTTACTGCATACTTAATTATACATATAATCAAAAATTAATATATTCTTTTGTCCATGTGTATATGTGTAGAACATATATGTTCTTTTGTCCATGTTGAAGTCTTCCTAGAGCGCTACTCAAATTAGCAATTCAGTGTTGTTAATAACATGAACATGCCCTGTGCATCAATGATGGCCCAGCATGAGAGTCATGCATGAGCTGATGCCGCTGGACAAGCTTGACACTTTTCCATATATGGAAGGTATCAGGACAGCCTAGCCTGGAGGTGGCAAAGTAATGGATGACTCTTACTTCAGGGGATGGCCTTGGCCACTTATGGCTGGAGGAATGTGCTAATGGCAACAGCTGTCCTCTTTTGGAACAGAGTGCAGTGGTGGATCCGATTACCAGCTGCTTTAGTGAAAAGCAGTGATAAAAAATAGGAGACAAGCCAGTGATTAATCATCACCGGTGACTTCCATCTTTTCATCGGGATAGCAAGGTCCAAGTCCTCTGTGCTTTTCTTTAAGCACTGGCGCAGAGGCTGTGTAAATGAATAACCTTTGTGAAGAACTCTGAATGGCTGGGCTCCTACCTACACGGGGCTCCTCTTTGCTCTTCAAGGCCATTGATTACATAGTGACTTCCGGGCCCATCCCTGACATTTCCTGGCTCTGGGGGCAAGATTACAAATTGAGGTCTGTGTCTCAAATGTCCAAATATTTGAATTATATGTCAACAAACTGCCAAATAAAACAGATTCTATCCTGCTTTGACAAATTTACCGGCAAAGTGACCTGAGAGCCTGGTACGATTTTAGAACTTAGGATTCTTTAGAACTTTGTACCAGAACATTCTAGCTGTACTCAACTGCCCTTCTTTTTCTACTCCCAGTACACACTGCAGTACACAGAGCGTCATGCCTTTTTGCATGAGGATCCTTTGTCCAAAAGTCCCCAAGCTACCCCTCAGTTTAGAAAGTTCATTTATGCTTGTGAGCAGCTTGGAAGGAGGTGTTTGCTCAGAGCCTATAAGCAAACATCTGGCCCTCAGGATGCAGAGCGCTGGGTTCTGAGCCACCTGGACCTTGCAATCTCCCTAGGAAGGAGGACAGCAAAGTTCATGTAATCAAGCAGGTCGCTACCTGGACACTTGGAGCTTAATCCCACAATGAAGTCAACTCTGAATCCCTAGCCCTAACCTTGGATTTATCCCAACCAAGTGCAGAGGAAGTTAGGTATCCGTGCAGTTAAATACTCTTTCCTGGGGACCTTGATTCCTTGACAGTCCTGTCCTATTTTGTATGCATAGAGTGGGCTCTGATGGTCACGGAGAGCCTCTAAGTAGCATCACAGATACTATCAGTAGAAAGTCTAGTTGACATATGAGTGACCAGTGGGTGCCAGGGAATGTACACTAACACTGGCTTCATTGACTTCTGTCCATCCTGAGCACTGCTCATAGCCACTGTTACTCTACAGTAACTTTGCCACCTCCTGTCACAGATTCTTCATGGTGATATTTTAAAAAATGATAAAAGGAATCATTGACTTATTAAACACACCTATAATCCTCAATGCTGCAATTTACCCACGACTGTGATACCTTGTCCTCCTCCATTACCCAGTTTCGCTCCCGTGATCAGTCACACTTTCCCAATCAATATTGCTTGCCTGGTAGAGTAACCTGGACCTTCCAACACCGAGGAAGCTGAATGTCTGGTTTCTGGTTCTCCAAGAAGCTCAAAATGAGCAAGCTTATTTGGTGAGTGGCAGTGTATGTCCTACTCCTATTGTGGAGACAGAACCTCCAAGCCCAGTACAGTAGAAGTTGTGGGATAAGATATATACGGGAAGGATCAGAGTGCAGGGGCAGGAAGCAGCCACTGCTCTCCCCCATTACAAGGTCCGGGTTTTCTACCTATTATCAGGACTGTACGATGTCTGATGACTAAATATACAACTTCTTCTCCCCACCTCTATCTGACACTATCTCAGGGAAGAAAAGTACAGAAGTAAACGGGTGACCTCCCACTCTGTGAGCAGGAACCCTAGCTGCGGAGAATAACTCAAACAACGGTAACAACAAAACCGTTCGGGAGTAACCTGTGACCTTTTGGTAGGGCAAGAGAGAAAGGCTGAGAAATGGCAGAGCCCAGAGCCCTCCCTAAGCCACGCCAAGAGGTCTGTCAGGACACACACGATCAAGTTCACTTCACTGAAACCAGAACCAGGACTACCACTGTCCCCAAATCTCATGCCAAGGCGGCCTCCGCATGCTCACCCTCAGGAAATGGGTCCTCAGGAAGCACTGAGAAAGTCGCTACTCACTGCCTTCGCTCAGGGAGAACCAGGAGGCAGGAAGTAGGAAAGTCTTCAAACTCAGAGCAGTTGTTTTAAAAATCGAAACTGACCAAGAATATGAAAATGTCTTTCATATCACCCAGAGGGCTTATTGCTGAGACTTAAAATCTGAACAATAATAGGTTGTGAAAAACTGTTAGCCACTCTGCTGAAATCCTTTTCTTTTTCTTAGTATTCCAAACCCCACCAGGCTTAACTGGGCACCTGGCACCCGCTAGAGCCTACGTTTTCCAGTTCCATTACAGGAATGTCACATGACTGAATTCTCACCACTGAGGTGTGAGAAAAATATATTATTTGTAGCTCCTGGATCATTTTTTTAATGGTGAAAGCATTTAGCTTCTTATTCCTCTGGCTTAGAAATGCCAATAAATGGGTCTAGTTCTGGACACAAGTCGATGAGGAAAGAAACAGCCTGCCAGCTTGGTTCCGAGACAACTTCTTAGGAGCTCAGTGGTTCCACATGGGTCTTGGGTGAGGTTGCAGGAAAGTGGTTCCCAGGCCAACTGACAGGGCCATGCATTCCTGACACAGTACCTTTGTACTGCTTTATGAAGTAGAAATAACTCCCACGTTGTTTAGATTGATATATTGATACAGTCTCTTGGCTTCCGTTATTACTAGAGACATACATCTTAATAATGGGATCAGATCTAATGGGCACATAATTCAGTAGTCTTATTATTGGAAAGGAATGACAGAGCACATTGCATAAACATGGACAATGCAGAGCAGTTATTCCACATGGCCTCTTAGGGCAATCAATACACAGAGTAAGCATGGCATGAGGCCACAGCTGAGTAGCACAGCATGTTGTTTTATAGTAAACTTTTTATAAATAAGAAGTACAGCCAGGCGGTGGTGGTGCAAGCCTTTAATCCCAGCACTTGGGAGGCAGAAGCAGGTGGATCTCTATGAGTTCAAGGCCAGCCTGCTCTACAAGAGCTAGCTCCAGGACAGGCTCCAAGGCTACAGAAATCCTGTCTTGAAAACCAAAAAAAAGTACATTTATACATATACAGACCAATATTCTAGCCACTCATTGTCATTTTCACATGTTATGGCCCATGTGGAATTGTGTGCACTATACTTTACATGCGCAGCAAATTTGCTGTTGTCAGCATCACCACAGCATGTATGTGTTCTACTTCAAGGCCATTAGGCAGTGTAAAATTTTCAACTTCATCATAATTTTATGAGGTCAACAAAGATATGCAGGTCTTTGCTATTCACATCAGCATATGACCATAATGTGTTCAATCAGAAGACAACATACCTGCTTTTGGAGCTCTTTAAATCCTTGACAAACTAGAGGCAGACCCCAAAGCTACAGGATTTCAGTAACCTTCTCAAGTAACATGCAGCAGGACTCCTGTGAGAAGCTTCCATGGACTTCCAAACCAATTGGCCTGAACAGAACACTTATGCTGGCTAGTTCTCTGACCTTTACGAATATATAAAGATATTTTATTTGCCTAAGTCAGGATTTGGGGGGTTTCAAAAATTTCTCCAAATAAAGATCATCAAATTATTGTCATAGCTAAATTCCTTCTTAACTTTATCCAGACAAAAGAGTATAGCAAAGTGAACTTGAATTCGATCCTCTATATTCCCAAAATACATAACCTATTTGGCAAGTCTTGTTAAAATGTTTCCATTTGAAACCTGTTGGGAAAGGTATCTTACTACAGTGTTAAAATTCTGTGCAGTTTGCAGGGAACCACCTTTTTCAAGCAAGATCATGATATCATTAGAAGTCCACGGTGGTAAATAAATGGAGAGGTGAGGGTTTTCAGCATTGAAGACTGGGGAGTAAAAACAAAGGAAAGAAGGTGAGATTTTAGCAGCATCTTCAGATCTTCCCAGTGCCGTCCATCCATCCATCCATCCATCCATCCATCCATCCATTCATCCATCCACCCATCTATCCAGAAATGTTTATTAAGCACCAGCCCTATGCCAGACACTGTAAATAGCTCAATTGTTTAAGAAAAATTAAAACAAGGATGGGAGAAGGCAACAGGGGAGATGGTTAGAAATGCTCTCCAAGGAAGGAAGAAGGTTTTAAGAGGGCCAGGTAGAAGTGTGTCAAGGACAGAAGCTCTGAGCAGGAATTTGCTTGGCAAATGAGAGGAGCAGACACGGGACTGAAATGACTGCCTTGCACTACGCAGCAGTAAAGTTATTAGAGATGAAATTAGGAGGCTCTGAGCCTAGATGAGATGGCAAACTTGTAGGTCATGGTGAAGGGCTAAAGGACTGGCCTCAACCTGAGAACATTCTCTGGCCTCTACTCACTCCAGGCCCTCTTAGAGCCTGTGCAGTGTTTTTCTCGTTTGTTTGTTTGTTTTGTTGAAACAGGGTCTCTCTGTGTAGCCCTGGCTATCCTGGAGTGCTCTCTGTAGACCAGGGTGTCCTTGAACTCACAGAGATCTGCCTGTCTCTGCTTCCCAAGTGCTGAGATGAAAGGTGTGCGCCACCACCTCCTAGCTCTGAATAATGCTTTTCATACTGTATTCAGCCCACAAAAGAAACTGGGATAATTGCAGGTCACCCCTTGAATAGAAAATGCATTAGGTAGACCTAGCTATGGAAGATATCTGGAAATTCTCCATATAAATAAACTGGCCTCTGGCAACAAACCAGTTATAGTTGCTATCATAAGAGATTAGAATATTAAGTGGCTGTAATGTCAAAAAACATGGAGCAGCCATGGTGCAAGTCAATTTTGATAATTATTTTGGCAGAGTCAACAGAAACATTTGTTGGACAATCTACTTCTATGTGTCAGAAAAATTGAGCTGCGGGTCAGATGCCCAGAAAATCAAAGTAATGGTGCCTACAGAAAAATTGGTACATTGGTGGAAACAGTTATCAAATTCATATTCTCTAAGGGACCTTATGAAATGACATTGCTTCTTCTAGAAACTTTATCCAATACATTTGGTTTATCATTTGTGTTAAAAATCATTCCCTCTCCCTTTTCAAAGAAAGATGCTTGAAACGGGAAATTTTTTTTCTTTTCTTTTTACCTGAAGCGAGAAAGGCTCCGGGCTCAAGGTTAGATGAAAATACTCTGCAAAGGACATTGGGGCTTTGTGATAGTAACAGGAAAAGTCCAAGAAAAAAGAGAACCTTGCTGAAGGATGCATCCTGAGAGGGGAGGCAGGGCTCTGCTGGGGGAGGAGGGAAGGAGGCGCAGAGTGGAAAGATGAAGGAGACCTGGAAGTAGCTATTATTTCAGGAGATGGCCCTGATAAACTCATTGGACAGCATGGAGCTTGGTCGGTGACCTTTAGCTGCACTCGGGTTACTTTGCTGTCACTGTTGAGCTGTCACAGAGATGCTCTCATGCCTTTGAAAGACAAGAACAAAGTACTGCTCCACGGAAGCTGGGGCTGGGAGACCACTGGGACTTCCACCTACTCCATGGAGTGCCCATGAGTACAGGAGACATCCAGGACATCAGATGCCTGCCACCACTGAGCCAAGTGCGGCGTTGTGGCCCACGCTAATGTGACGAGGTGGCACTTAAATATGAAGATGAAGGGGTGCTGGGGGCACTACGGAGAAAACAGAAAAGGAATCTCTCTGGGTGGGTTTGGTTTTGTTACGGCGATGTCTTCGAGACTTTATCATCTTCACATAAGTTTCCTAGTCACTAACAAAAATGGTTTCTTGAATTCTTCTATTTTTAATAGATTTGCTTTCTTCCCCCCTCCCCCCCGAAGCGATGTTGTCTCTCCTTTTTTAAAAGTCTTTTTTAAAATTTAATTTTATTGTACCATCAAGACTAAAACTAAATGAACTTAAGAAAGATGTTTAACTGGTTCAGAGCATCCATGTTCTGAAAACTAAACATGTTTCCTTTCTCTTTGGTCAAGTTGGCCGCAGAAAGTAACTTATTTGTGGTTGTTTTTTTTTGTCTCCATGATTTCCCTTAATAGCAGGTTTCACAGTCTTTATATTCAAGAAGCATTTCCTTATGACTGTACCAAATCCTTTTTTTGCTCTACTTTAAGGGCAGTGACTCCATGGAGTTGTTCACTGTTGTCTAATTAGCAGATAGACACTTGGATTTTCTTTTGAATACTTACTTGCCTGGGCCTTTCTTTGCTAAGGCAATCAGCTCCCACCTTCTGTCTCTCTCTTCCTTGGTGGCACATTGGTATGCTTATGAACGTCCATTCATAAATAAAGTGGTCTGAAGAATTGCAATCCAAATTTGGTTTAACATAATTCTTTGTCCCTTGTATACAAATGGCACTCACATGGACATTTAAAACAATAGCTCCTTTCATCCCCATAACCAATCTGTGGGAAATTGTTTTTCTTCTTTACCTTTCTTCCCACATGAGATCATTGACTCTTAGGTCACACTGCCAGAATGTCTCTAATTTTCACTCTTTTTTATACAATCAAAAACTAAAAAGGGGCCGTACAGGTGACTCAGCAGTTCAGGGCACTTGCTGCTTTTGCAGAGGTCTTAGGTTTGGTTCCCAGAACCCACATGGTGGCTCACAACCATCCACAGATCTAATTCCAGAGATCCGGGACCTCTTTTGACCTCCTTACACACAAAGCATATTGTGGTACACATATATACCTACAGGCAAAACACATAAGATAACAAAAACGAAGACAAAAACCTACAGAATGGCTTGAATGGATGAAGGATTTATCCTCTCTATGGAGGTAGCTTTTTGGTTTCCCACTGTTAGTTACCTTGATGAGCCTCGACTCATCATCTAAGAGACGTGGCTCAGTAGTAGGCTCAGTCCCAAGCAGCACATATTTACACATGTGAACACATACACAACTGCACACAGAAACATCTTATAGGATAAAAATAATCAAACTCATTCTTAATTAACCTGAACTTCTATCTACTTTATGTCTTAAAATTCAGGTTTCAGGTATTTGCTGTTCATAATTTATGTTCTGCTTAAATTTAAAATTGGCTGTCTCTGTAAAACCTTCTGTCTTATTTATGCCTCCAGTTTTGAGTTATAAAGGGATACCATTAAAGCCCCAGGAATGGAAGCTCAACCCTGCACAGTCTCAACAGAACATGCCATGCATGAGGAAACTTTCTGTCATTATAGTCTGGAGAAAACAAAGGTTGCCATATAGGAGACCACCAGATGGGACTGTGCTGGGAAAGTAGGGAAAGCAAGTATGTATCACTGCAAGTGATATGCAGTAGGCCAGTGACCCTAGTTTGAGGTAGAAGAGTGGAGCCTCCAAACAGTCTTCATGGCATGGGTGAAGGTATATATGTGCAGCCTACTAAAGAGTTATGGTCCAGATTTTCTTCCTCCAGAAGACAGTTTGGAGTCATGGGAGGAGTCTCATTTGGAATTGTACACTCGGTATATAAGAAAAGTCAAGCATGGTTCTTCCTAGATTGACCTCCACATGTTGATGGAGGTGTCTTGCTCCCTGGAGGCTCCAGAGGGGCATGGGAGCCATTGTTTGTCTTTTCCAGTTCCCAGAGACTTCCTCCAATGCCTTAGCCCCACGTCTTCCACCTCTCCCTCCAATCTGGCAATAGAAAACTGCATCATTCTTCGCTCATGTTCCTCTCGCCTACCTCATGTCCTCTGTCTTCTGTGTTTAAAGACTCTTGTGGTCACATTGGCCCCTCCTAGGTAATTCAAGATAACCTCTCTATTTTAAAGGCTAATTCTCAGAGATTTGGACAAGGAACATTTTTGTTTCAGTTTTCAGACTGAAATTCTTCTTCCCTGTCGACAGTGGACATTTTCAAAACCATTTGCACAGCACATCCACTGGTCGGCTGTGGTGTGATTACTTCAATCCGTATAGAGATACCTGCTGAAAAGTATTCAACCTGCCAACAAGAGACATGTTGGTGTCAGCATTTGTCTGAATAAGCTCTTGGGGACAGAAAACAAAGCCACTCACAGTGACGTGTCATACTCGTCATGTGCTCTCTCATTTTATGTTCCTTGTCTTTATCATAGATATGGGGACACCCCTAACTCAGGAGGCCCATGAACTCACATTCCAGGCAACTCAAGAGCTTCCTTACAAAGCTCTCAAGATCCCTGTCTTACAATCTCTCTACTGTGGCCAAGGGGCTCCTGAGAATTTCAGGGTCAGCGCTTGCTACCTTTTGCCCCTTTCTAGGTCTGAACTTTGTTTCATCCTCTTGCCTGATTTAAAGAGATACATTTGAGTTATTGTCTTCCTCCTTGCGATAGGGTCTCACTACTTAGCCTAGGCTGACCTTGAACTTCCAATCCTCTTGCACCCAGCCTCCCAAGAACTAGGAAGGGCTTGTGACACAATACCTAACCAAAATGAAACTGGAATGATGGGGTATTTTTTTCTTTCCATTTTGTCCTGGTGACAAGGATTCGACTAAGAGTCCTTTGCATGCTAGGTAAGCAGTGGGCTATGCTCTGACTTTTTGAGACAGGGTCTTGCTCTGTAATCTGGCTGTCCAGGTATATACTATACAGTTCTGGCTGGCCTCGAATTCTAGCAGTCTTCCCAAGATAGTTCTTAAGTGCTGGGATTTCAAGCATACATCATTGCTCTGGGACAATGGTCTTATATTCTTTAAAGATTTGTAATTTGTACTTATTTAATAAAATGCTGGTTGGTCAGTAGCCAGGCAGGAAGTACAGGCAGGGCAACTAGAACAGGAGAATTCTGGGAATAAGAAAAGCTCATTCTGTAGTCATCATCCAGACACAGAGGAAGCAAGATGAGATTGCCTTGCTGATAAAAGGTACCAAGCCATGTGGCTAACATAGACAAGAATTATGGGCTAATGTAAGTTATAAGAGTTAATAAGAAGTCTGAGATAATAGACCAACCAGTTTATAATTAATGTAGAGCTCTGTGTGTTTCTTTGGTACTGAATGGCTGTGGGACTGAATGGGACAGAAACCTCTGTCGACAAATGGGGCCCAGTGTGGACAACTACATCCACATAAAATGTGAGATAGCTTGGGAAGTAATTCTAGACCCAAAAGAACAGAGTTAAGCACAACTTCTCTGTAGCAGCATTTTCTCAGGTGGGCTCTGTTTGCAGGAGGCAAGTGTGTATCATTTAAGAGAGGCTTCCTGACTCAGTTTTAGCTGCAAAAACCTGGCAGCTCTTTTAAGAGGCTCTGCCACAAAGTACTTAAATGGAGTTTATGAATAGCTGACAGCATGCTTCTTGGTGGTGGCAGGGACCTTGAAATTCTATAGAGTTGTGGCAATAAACATGGCTCCTGCCAGTACCTCCACCTTGAAGCTAGACTCTCAGAAATCTAAGGAATGGGGTAGATCCAGTCATCAAAACCATGGCTTTAATCCTAGCCATATCACTTAGCAAATTGAAGACTCACATGGTCAGTAAAAAAGAGATATACAATAAAGATAGATTCAGATGAAGTAAACTTCTACACGGTTTACAGTGTATTTAGAAATATATGTAGGCTTGGGAGAGAAAAGAAAAAGGATAAAGTCATTAAAAAAAAGAAAGAGAGAAGTTGGATGTGGTGGTTCACACCTTTAATCCCAGCACTTGGGAGGCAGAGGAAAGTGCATCTCTGTGAGTTCAAGGACAGCCTGGTCTACAGAGTGAGTTCCAGGACAGCCAAAGATACACAGAGAAACCATGTTTCAAAAAACCAAAAATTAAAAAGAAAAAGAAAAGAAATAGAGTTTAAAACAAAGCCATATAAAGATGAAAAATATACAGAGAGTCTGGATACTATATGTTATTATGTTGTCTTTGAATTATTTGAATACTGAAGAAGGAGCAACAGCTGCTAAAAGACATTTGACTATAAATGCTGCTGGATTAATATCATATACATATTTTGAAAAATGCCTTGACTTCAAAATTTAAGTCAAAAGATATGTTACTTTGGAGAAGA
>LOJH01011790.1:2310-16712 GCA_001685095.1 Ellobius talpinus
ATGCTGGAGACAAATTCTTGGCCTTTCACCTAGATATCAGTTAGGGAGGGGATTGTCCAGGGACTTTCCGTTCCTCTTATCCTTCCTACCCTCCCTAACTGGAGGCCAGGTGTCTGGCTGTAGATATCCTGGCCCGGGACAAACCCTGACTTGTTTGTGTCTGTGTTAAAGGGGGGAGACCTTTCAGTCTTTCTTCTTTCACCACTTAAAAAATAGCCATGAGAAGAAAAAAAAAGAAGAAAAATATATTTTTAAATATAAAACTAAAGAAGAAAAGAAAATAATGGAAAGGAAATAAAAACAAAACCACAGAAATGGGACCAGGTGAGAGAGCTCAGCGGAGAACTGGCTGGTGACAATGCATGACAACCTCAATTCAACCTCCAGAACCCACAGTGGATACAGCAGGAGAGTGGAGCCGACCCCTGAAAGTTGTCTTCTGAACTCCAAAAGCAAATGACATGTGCAGACACACACACACACACATGCACACGCACATGCACACACACGCACATACCTGCACACACACGCACACACATGCACACACACGCACACACACGTGTACACGCGCGCGCACACACACATACACACACTAAACCTACACATGTATACTAATAATAAATAAAAATTAAAAGAAAGAAATAGAAGATACTTCTATTGGAAACCCCAATACGTTTATTTCCCTACTTTTTCTGTGCTTCATACTCAAGCCAAAATGGAAGCTTCCACTCCAATGGAACCATGCATTCGGACACAAAGATAGTCTCAAGACAACCAGAGAAGATACTTTGCTGATTAAAATCGTGCACAAGTCCAGAAGGGTCGCTGCGAATAGAGTGCTTGGCGTCCCTACATTTCTGTCTCCTATTTCCTGTTTCTAGATTATATTCAGCATGCTGGGCTGTGAGGAGACCCTGATGATCTCTGGCAGCTCAAATGTACATCTGCCCACACATCGCCCAGCTGATGTCACCCACTGCTGATGCTGTGGTCTCACAAATTAGGGAACCGAAGTGAAAAGATGGCAGCGATTTAGGATTAGAAGGACCCTGCAACCTTCTCCAGCCCTCTGGGCATTATGGGAGAGTGACCTGGAAAATCAAATGCAGAGAAGTGTCCTAAAATATAGGACTCATGTTTGAGGCATAGTAGAACCTATTAGCTTGAGAAATTGGTCTGGAAATCTTATTAAAAGAGACAAATCATTCCACATTCTCCTCAGGCTGAAAATATTGGGGGTAATAGACTCTCTCCAGTGCCTCAAATCCATGCACCTCATGTCAGGATCACAGCCGAATTCTGGCAAGGCTAAATTCAATGCAGGCAATAAGGGCAATTATTTTTTTTAATGGGAAGTTCTGATTAATGCCAGTTTCTCTGGCCAACCACAGACTTATCGGTACCAGTTCCTCATTACTGTGAAGGTTGCAAGGCAGAAGAGCCAGTGGCAAAGAGAAATAACGTGCAAATTGCGGATTTGTCAATTACTGCACAGCTCAGCCGCAGATTGTCCAGCTGCAGAGGCCCCTGTGACCAGCCCTCCTCCCCCACCACCACATCCACATCTCCTCTCTCAATATACTTTATTAACCCCCAGTGGAGAGGCTGGGCAAGCAGAGGACCAATGCCTTATGAAATGTCACCTTGCATGTCTTTGCTACTCGAGAGGAGCAGTAAGAAGGAACATTCTTCATATCTAAGTGCAGAATGACTCCCGACTTATAACAGGACATTCAGCTTGAGAATTTTGACTTTAAAATGTTGTGTAAATAATATAAATTTGATAGAAGCTATATAAATTTTGATTTGGGTGTCTTCCTTGGACCAATGATAGGCAGTACTCTCTGGTGACGGTTAGGTAATGGCGGCAAGCTACAGATCTCAGATACACAGCATCCTGCAGAGAAACTACTAGTCCTTAACAGTATGCAGTACTTCATTGCAAAACTGCAATAGTCTGAAGGTTATGTGTATTGAGTATATTTTTTGCAGTGCTGGGTATTAAACATAGGGCCTCATGCATGTGAGGCTATGATCTACATCCTCAGGTCTAAATTCATTCTCTACATTATGATATCATCAACCAATGATGCATTTATGGGTATGCAGCCCCATCATAAGCCAAGGAATACGTGAATGATAGTGATCATCCAGTGGCAGTAACTATACCATTGAATTATAAATGCAATAATTACCGGCAATATCAAGTAGGTATTCATTTCACAGCTGGTACAGTACTAAGTGATTTATTTTCATGAATTATCTCCTTTATCCTCAAAAAGCCCTAACAGAGAAAGAGATGGCAAAGATTGGTATGAATGGCTACAGAGAAAATACTGTAGGTCTTTGTCTAAACTACTCAGTTCTGTACCTGCAGCACTGCATGGCAGTGGTCATAGACAATTCAAGAACAGGTTAACAAATGTGTGCCAATAAAACTTTATTTACAAAACCATTTCCTATGGCTCTTGGGTCATAGTCTACCAATCACAGCTAAAGTTAAATGATGGTGTCCCTAAGGGAGACCTTTGGGTCTCCACTGGGAAGAAAGCAAGGGTATGATGTTCCCCTTTTGCATACCCTACCTCTGGTTCTTTCTTCATCATTCAGTTCTTGAGGGAGGAGAGAATAAAAATCATCATGTCATGTGACTCCCCAGGGTGAATTGTCAGTTCAGTACCATCAACAAAAAAAAAGAGCAATTTTTCTTTCCCAAGAAAACCCTGCCTCAGAGGAGACCACCACAATGGATAGGCAGAGGGCGTCTCCATGCTTCTCAGAGACCAGAAATTTGAAGGAGCACGTGTTGCCTCTCCACAGACACCCACACTAAAGTCACCCAACAAATCAATAGTCACAGAAGAATACCCATCCTTTTTTTATGACACACTTAAACAAAAGACCACCTAGGGTCTCACACCCAGGTTCCTCGGCCTCTGCAGTACTGCACTGGACTGACAGTATTCTCAAGAAGTATTCTGAATATTATGATATGTCTAGCTGCATCCTAGCCTGTTCTCATAGCTGTGATGATCAAAACTGGCTCCGGACATTGGGGGACAGGAACAAATGGCCTCTAGCTGAGTGCCACTCTCTTAGAGTGAGGGGTGACCAGGGCTCTGGCTCTCAGCTATCTGTGTAATTCCCAATTCTAAGAGCTCTGGGAAGACAGCAAGCTCTCTTGGTACCAAGTAAATGTTCTTTCTTATGGTATGAAGGAGACACACTTATCCTCAATTAGCACCTGAGAGCAGAGATATGAGTGACAAAACTCATAAGCATTAGAGCCTGGGCTTGGAGCTAAGACTGTCAGATGCCCAAATCTGTACATTTTTAAACAATCAGTCTGAGTATGACTGTGAACAGACACTGTAGACTTTTCTGGAATTGGAAATGGTTGGCATAATAAAAAGCCAGATTGTGCCTGCCCTTCACTTGGAGCTACTAAAACCCTGCCAGCTCAGCTTTACAGGTAGATGCTGTTCTCCCCCACTTCACAGGTGAGACAACTGAGGTCCAGATACTGTTCTCCCTGTTTCTCAATTGAAACCCTGCCAGCTCAGCTTTACAGGTAGATGCTGTTCTCCCCACTTCACAGGTGAGACAACTGAGGTCCAGATACTGTTCTCCCCGTTTCTCAATTGAAAAGACTGAGGTCCAGCAAAGTAAGAAATAATTTGAAATCAGCACAGAAAATGTTTTTAAGCCCCCCCCTTCGTTCAAGGCTTCAGCATTTAGAACCAAAGAAATTGGACCTGTACTTCAACAGGGAAGCTACATACAGTTTGCTTCTTAAGAGTGAACCTTTATGGCCATGTGCCCTGCCTACAATAAAGGCTCAGTGACAAAGAACACTTATGTGCCCCCTTCTTTGACCTTGGCCTCGTGTGACCTCTGTTTTTTTTTTGTTTTGTTTTTTGTTTGGTTTGGTTTGGTTTGGTTTGGTTTTCTGCAGCTCTGTATGCAATACTGGCCTGAGAAGACCTCCGGGTGTTATGGTCCCATCCAGGTGGAGTTTGTCTCCGCAGATATTGATGAGGACATCATCCACAGAATCTTCCGTATCTGTAACATGGCTCGGGTGAGTACAGAGCCACCATGGCTCCCCATTCCCCTTCTTTGCAGAACAGATGGAAGCTGCTGGGAGAGGATCCCACTGAGCCAGCCAAGAGTCTGTTCCTCCCTCCTGATAAGCTCTTCCTTAGGGAAGCGATGTCTCTGCTGATTCCGACTCCAGACCCAGCAATGGCTGTAGCACAGAGAGATGTTCAGAGCGGCATCCAGCCTGCCAGCTGCCGAATTTCCTGACACTCTAGCAGCCATGTAGACAAAACTTCCCAGACATTAGCTCTTCCGCACTCTGGCACACTGCACTGGTACCCTTCATTTGGATTTTAGGAGCTTTAGACCAGTTCCTACTAACATTGACATGGACCACAGAGAGTTGCTTACGAAGGGATGCTTACTGGTTGAATCCTGGGTTGGAGGGGCACATTAAAAATCTGTGAAACAATGGCTAACTACTCTTGCTCTTTACTGAGAACTCAGAGAGACGATACTCGGTCTCTGCCCTCAGTTTACTACCAAATAGAAATAAGATATTCCCCAACTGATGACCTTCAAAGAGAAAGAATTCTACATGGCAGAACAAGAAAAGTGTTCCTAAAGAAAGGAACATCTGAATCGAGTTTGAAGATTGGAAGGACTTTTCAAGGTGTAGAGAATTTAAGCAGCATGCACAACGGGATGACATTAGGTATAAAGACACTCCACGCCCATGATGGCACAGCTAAGGCCCCACTCTGATTTCTACTCTATTACAGCCCCCAGGGAATCTGAAAGGCTTGTATCCCCAGACATCCCCAGCAGAATAGCCCTAAACAACGCTTTATTCTCAGCCCCAGGATGGTTACCGTATCGTCCAGCACCTCCAGTATATTGGCTGGCCTGCTTACCGGGACACACCCCCTTCCAAGCGCTCTCTGCTCAAAGTGGTCCGACGGCTGGAGAAGTGGCAGGAGCAGTACGATGGGAGAGAGGGACGCACTGTGGTCCATTGCCTGTGAGTACCACAAAGATGTCTCCAGAGCAGGGTAGCGATGGGTGACAGATTATTGGACATTGTTTCTGGCTACATATGCCAGTCCTAGGCATCATATCAACATCCTTTATAATATAATTTATTGGTGACACATTCAAAGGAATTAGAGTCCTTTAATAAACTGAGGTGCCAGTTTTTCTAAACTATTTTTGTATGACATATTGCTAAAGTGGAATACGATAGGTGGACCACTTCCCAGTGCTGCCAGTACAGAAGTGAGTTCCACTGTCTAAAAGGAGGTGTATGCATCATGCCTCTAGGTACAAGAAAGCTTGGGATAAAGTGGGTCCCACCGGCCAGAGAGCTCCCTTGTGTTATTTCCTCAAGGAAAAGAAAAAGGATGGTGCTATATTAGCTTGATTTAAAATTTAGTCAGGCATTTAAAATGAACCACCTCATCCTATCCGCGAGGCAGATACTATCATTTTGCAGTAAGCAAACTAAAAGCATAGATGGGTAAGGGAAGAGAGCAAGAGGAACTCAGTTTGTATTCTCCAGACTGCGAGCTGGTGTACTGCCTGCTGTCCCACACTGCATCTAAGAAGAGGGAGGATGAAGGGCATCAGGATGAGAACCTCTTGGACAATATGAGGACGACTTGGACTTGTTCACTGTGTCAGCCTCCTGGGTTATCTCTTACCTTGTGCTTAGTAGGAACAGGGACACAGAGAGCCTGAGAGGAAGACACTACTCCCGCAGACAGATTTTTCAGAGCCCTGGAATCTGTGTCCCCCAAGAGGTACAGTAAGCTTAAGACTAGCCACTGGGATGATCTTTGCTTCCTGTTTTGGGATGGGTAGAGCTCAGTACAATGGGCCCCATGGCATTCTGCTAAGCAGAGATCAAGACCCTTAGAGAATTGTGGCTGGCCGACTACATCATCAAAAATAAAAAAAAAAGTGCTTAATTATGATACCCTTATTTTCCCATCTGTCCATTTGGGCATGTTGAAGTAGATCATGTTTAGAGCCTGTAGTGCTCAAGCAGGAAGCATTTAGAAGAGAATAATGTATCTGCAAACAGAGAGATTTACAAATACCATAGCAGAAAATACGTGAGTACAATTCCTTAAAATGTCACAGAGTCTACAATGAGGCAGGGTTCTCTGAAGAGTTCAGACCTATACACAATCTGCAGCCATAAGAGATGTATGCAGGATATATACAACCGTCAACTTGTTAGAGCATCATTTTGGAGAGAAATGACTAAAAGTCTTTCCTCTTTTAAAAAATCCTGTATTGCAGAACATCTGAACCACACTTTTATCTTCTCGTCAGAATAATTATTTCTGGTGTGAGTGGAGGCATTAATTATCCTTTATTGGCCTCAGAATTGAGTTGTCTTTTCCAAAGTCGCTAATTGTTCACTTTCTTCCAGATAGGTGGTTCATATGTGTCAGGAAGGTCAGAGCTTAGAGCCGGTTAAATACACATGTGCACACTCAGAGCTGAAAAGCTCCCACCTGTAGAAACTTCTGTATCAGGGATACAGTTCTGCATGGACTCCAGGAAGATACTGTGTGGTGTATCTTCTCAGGGTGATGGACGATGTCAGACATGCCAAGCTGTCTCTAACTATATACCACAGGAACTAGAGGCTGTTTTCCAACCCTGGCTCCCTCCAGTTCCTTCCAACACATTAGATGCCCCCTCATTAGCACAGGACAATGTCCATTCCTCAGGACTCCCATGAGACCCTAAGATGACGCAACTTTTTTCCTTCATCCTCTTGGTCCTGTGTTCTACTTCAAAACATACTAAACCCTCCTTGCTGGGAAGGCTTCCTACACTCCAGTGTTTTTATTTCCTAGTGTATGGGGGCAGGAGTGGTTTCTTTGGTTGGTTGGGTTTTTTTGTTTGTTTGTTTGTTTTGCTTATTTTTGCCCATGTCTCACCTGCTCTAGGTGACCAGTACAAGGGTGTCATCCTACCAATAGAGAACTGGACACCCTTGGGGTCCCCAGGCATCATGACAGTCGCTGAAATGCAGGCACCCACCAGTTAAGGGAGGATGATTTTGAGTATTTTAAACATCTGGTTGTTAGGTTTCCTTAGGTGAAACATCTGGGAGATTGACTAAGTGCCTTCGTTTCTGCCCAGATGTTCCTTAGACACAGACCATTACATGAAATCATTAGCTGCCTTTGGCAGCTCGCCCAGGAGTTCAGAATCAGGTAGGTTCCTGAAGAGGCTTGTTTCCATAAGGGTAATTTATGGAGCTTCAGAAAGAAGGAGCAACTGATGATGACCATTCCAAGAATGCTCAGTCCCTATTCCCAAGACCAGCAGGACCCTATTTAAACAAGATTTATAAGGAGAACTATGGAATTAGTCTGGTGTTTCAGATATACCAAGCCAATGTTCCAGGACCACAGCCCAAAGTCAGGGCTAGATATCCAAGACTCAAAAATTACTGTTGTCTTTATTAGAAGATAGGGAGAAATAGTAATAAAACTACCTAGTGACTTCTATTGTTTTCAGTGGATGTCTGGTAGAGTATCCTTTTGGGCATGGATGTAGGTACCACATGTACAAAGACACAATACCATCCTGCCCTGAGAATGTAGAATAGTGTCCCTGGAATGATTATAAAATGCTCACAGAGCCAAACAGACATCATTCTAACTAAACACTCAAAGGTCACATAGTCTAACATCTCTAATAAATAAATGGGGAACTCAGGACACAAACCAAGAAGTGCCTCTCCCAAGGTCAAAGAGGATTCAGAGCCCCAATGGATTTAACCCAAAACCCGTAATTCAACTCAAGTTTCTATGGTTGTCTGCTCACACATCTGCTAGGACAACTACTCCTTGCTCCCACGATTCAGCTTTAGGATCAACATGTGTCTGAGTAGGGGGCCCTGGGGATTTGCTCACCCATTCACTCTGTGTTTAGAAATGGAGGCGGCCGCAGTGGAACCTTCTGTGCCATCTGCAGTGTGTGCGAGATGATCCAACAGCAAAACATCATTGACGTGTTCCACATCGTGAAAACACTGCGCAACAACAAGTCCAACATGGTGGAGACACTGGTGAGCTGCCAACAACCATGATCCAACAGCCAAAGTCTTTCTGTTCCCTGGACCTGAAAAAAAAAGTGCCCGTAAATAGGACACACCCCCAACAACTGGGTCTTATTTGAATACCTGTAGTCTATTCTCCTGGATGATACTGCTACTTTTCCTGTGTCTTTCCAACCCCACCAATTTCTCTTTCCTGCAGGGCAATCTAAAGAGTAATCCCAGTCCACTTACTTTGTTTTGCTTTCTGCCTGCTCCTTAAAATGTCACTAATTCGGACTTCAAGGAAGGATTCTAGAATAGTAACCTGTGAATTAGGTTTTCAATTCAGCCCAAACCTATTCCAACTTACTTACACTAATACTTTACAATAAGAAGCATTAAACTGGGATGCTTTGGAGAAAGGATAGTAAAGCTAGTGGGAAGGCAGAGTCCAGATGTTAAGATCTGGTACAATGGTGGAGACAACCCATCAAGGAATTTGACTGTAAGTGTCTTTATAGCTGCTCAAAGTGTGGTGAGATCCTACATGGGATGTGGTAGAAGCAGCATCACCTGGGCGTTTGTGAAGAAGGCAGAATCTTGAGCCCCATTCCAAACTGGCTCAATCAGAATCTTCATTTTCAATATATACCCTTGCATGTTCTGCCTTGGTGTACAATGTAGTAACTGAAAGGGCATGATCTCAGCTGGACAATCTGGGAAGCGTGAGTAGAAGCAGGATGCTGAAGGTTGTCCAGACATGGAATATGGATTATTTCTATTTGATGTTTGGTGTGTGTGTGCCGACAGTTTTCTCCAAAATCTACCTCTCTAATCTAATGCATTCTTTTATTTTCTATCTCTCTATTGTCTCCATCTCTCTTCTCCTCCTCTCAGGAACAGTATAAATTTGTATATGAGGTGGCGCTAGAATATTTAAGCTCCTTTTAGCCCAGTTGGATGGGAAACCTGCCAGAGTCCAGAGGCTGTGTGTTGCAGCTGACCCTCTTTTTCTGTGACTGACAATGACTGGTCTCAGGAGTTCGGAGGTGGCACCCCTGCCCAACTCCAACAAGAAGACTGGTGGTCTCGTGCTCTGCTGTGGGCTCTGCAGCTTCTGGCGGGTCTTCTGGAGCTGTGGGAGATGCTGCTGTGTGGGGCCCGAGCTTCCCTTCTACGCCCGATGACATGGGGCCCACAGAAGTTTACACTCAAGCAAGGCCCTGGACTTCCGATCCCCAGACCTCTTGCTTTTGTTCTTTCTGAGTTTGTCAAACTCATGGCAAGCTGACTGTGCAGGTGCTGGGGTATGGGGAGCTGGCCAGCCCTTCCCTTGCTGTCCTTAGGAGGACTGGGGGTGGAAGTTCTTCTCCATTCTATCTTGCAAAAGACAGTAGTTTGGGGGATCACTGGGTTATTGGGTTCTACAATCTCCTACAAGGGTCTCTGGCATGAGACACTTGCCAGTCTGTATCAGTGTGACTTCTGGATACCCCCCAGACCATATCAGGGGTCCTCTTCATCTCACACCTAACCTGTGCTGGGTTGGACTCATGACTACCATCTCCAGGCAAGACCTGACCTTCTGTATTCTCATGGCCAACCAGCTATTTCCACTTCATACTTGGGCAGGGTTTCCTTTGCTTTTCCATAGTCTGTAGGGGAGGAGGATTCATAGGAAATGTTGCAGTACATTTTATCTTTGTAGAAAGGGCCACTCTCCTGGGCAGGTTCTGTATGACCTGTATGGCATAACCCTGTGCTCCCTAGGTGATACTTTCTGTATGAAAGACAAACAAGAAAAGCTTTGATTGTTCTCCCAAGTACATGTGAAAAGAAACCATATGAGAATATAAATCCTGTATTCTCTTATGTCAGAAAAAAAAGGAAGAAATGAAAAAGGTAAGGTGGCAGTTTGAGTGTGTGGCTGTAAGATACATTTCTTGGGCTTATGATTCCTGGCCATTCCCTTGAAAAGTCCCACTGATAACACAGCCCTTGAACAAGTGAGGTGGCATCCCTGAGATTGGTCCCTGGTGGGGGGGAATACAGAAACAGCTTTATAATTTGTCTCTCCAAATTTGAACACTTTTCTAAAGAAATCCAGCTGCTGTTTTGAAAATGGCTACTGTGGCCCCCAGGTTGGTTTCTAATACATTAAGCAAGTTTAGGTCCTGGGATTCTTAGTCTTGCCCAAAGCATGGGTAAATTCGGAAAAGGGAAACATTTGTGAAGCTTTCCTGCAAGCCAAGTGCCATACTTATCCCTCCCATATAACATCTCATCGCACCCCTGAAAAGGGTTTGCATCACCTCCATTTTGTAATTGAAGGAACCCGAGCACCTTCTTCAGTGATGGAATTCGGGATTCAAAAAGACAGGTGATGGCAATGAAACCTCCCTGCCATTTTCTTCCTGCTTTCTCAGCCACGCAGTTATTTAATGGAAGAAAAATAAGGCTAGAAACTTCTGAGCAGAGAGAGAACTCCATGAGCAGAAAAATTTAATTCTTTCTTTCTGCTACCAGTTCTTCTCGGTAGCCCAAACTTTCAGAAATATTTTTATTAACTCATTCCCAGTTCCCCGGGAAAGCTAATCTTATCTAATTTCTTCATTGCTAAAAACAGTTCTCATGTTCCCTCAGGGTACAAGGGAGCCAGCCTGGGAATCTCTCTAGCCTGGGCTGAGCCACAATATTTGACAGCCTAATAGCCAGGGGTCTAGAAAGGTCTGTCTTGCAGACTTATTTAGCCGCAACGTATGAGGGACACAGAATCCAATAAGGTACACATCTTGTCCTTCAGGCTCACTCTATACTAGGAAAGTTGAGCCACATTGTAATAGTGGAACATACAAGCGTTCAATGAGCCTAGACATGAGAGTAACTCACTCTGCCTAGCAACACCCATTCCAGCTGGGTCTCAACAGATAGAAAAGAAAAAAGGAAATTCAAGCCAAGGGGGTTAATGTGCACAATGGTAAAGAGAAGTAAGAAAGTATCAGGAGGGTCAGATGGTAGGAGGTCAGCCCAGCTAGAAAAGAGCAGGACAGGGATAATAGCAGGAAGGTAGCCAGAGCCAGGGAGGAAATATAAAGAGCACGGTCATCGCCCTGCAGGCAACAAGAAGCTGGCAGAGCTCAACAGTGATGCACTCAGCTTAGTTTTGGAGAAGGTCCTCTGGACCAGTAGTACAGCATCTTTTCCTTTCATCAGACACTGTGAAAACATCCTCTTCTGCGTGTGCTTTAAATGTTACCTGTGAGTAAGTGTGTGTGTGTGTGTTCATTATTTTGTTGCTGGAACAAATATGGAGTGGATCATGAAACTCAGCTCTTGTGTAAAACACCAGGTCTCTGCTCTACCGTGTAACAAGGTCAACAACCCTGACTTCTAAACCTACAAGGACAAGATATAAAAGGAAACCAGGAAGTCAACTTCCATTGGCATGAGCCCAGGAGCTCTCTAGAAGTCCAAGAACACCAGACTTGATCAAGGAAGACTGTCACTTTAGAGGTTCAAAAGAAAACATCTCAAAGCAAAGGCAAGCAAAGGGGTCCCATGATTCATTCTTCTCCTTTGATGGGCCTCTTACCAGGTAGACTTGAGTCTATCCACAGGCCCCAGCCCCTACTGGTCCTTCTGGTTTCCTGTGGCTCTTGTCTCCTATTCCAAAAGGACTTCCCTATAGCCTGCAGGAGTCCATAGCTTAACCAATTAGCATGTTGCATGCTATTTCCTCAGATCTTGGCCAGTTCCAACAGGAAGAGGGCAGAGGAAAGATTATTTCATAGAAATCCTAGAATTCATTCTGCTGAGGAAGGGGTGAAAGAGCTGAAAGATAAAGATGACAGTGGTCTCTGTCATTTCAAACGATGGGACTTTGAAGAGTAACTTCAGGGGAAAAGAAATGTGTGAAAATTCAGGCCATGCTGAGGGAACTCATCAAGGGTTAGCCCATCCCCTTATTTTCTCATAACCCAACCACCCTCAAAGAAAGTGGCCTTAGGCCAGTGTACACAAAAAGGAAATGAGGCACATGGACAGAAATGACATTCTTCAGATTCGTGTGGAAAACATGCAGAAGGGCTCAGATGAAATGAATATGGTACTAAGGAATTTATAAGGTTTTTTTTCTCCCAGGAAACCTCCCAGGGAAATCCACCTTCCAAGAGTCTCATCTCACTTCTATTATAGAATGAGCTCATCTTTACATGAGCAAAGAAAGGGTGCCAAAGAGAATCCTTGCTTAGCAAGATCTTCCTATTGGACTCTATTGGAATCTAAATGGAGAAGGCATAAGATATAAATGAGATACCATCAACTGTCCTCACTTGGGTGTGTTTATGGCCTACATGGCTTCAGGTTGGACCACAGCTGCATCTCAGCATCATGTTATCTTACCCCTACTGATAGGATTATCATGGAGGAGGTAGGGGCCTGTCAGCCTCTAGACAGCCATAACACACCTTTTTTTATAGGAATGGAAGAGGCCACTTGCTTCAGGTGTTTACCCCTCACTGAGGGACTGAGCAATCAATGTCACCTACTCTATGGAACCAGCAGACTCTACTGTAGACTCTAAAACATGAGTTCACTCTTCCAACACTTCTGAAGTGTCTGTGACTATGGCCATCACTACTTTTCTGGCAAGGAAAAAAATCTAGAGGGAGAAATCACTTGCCCATATAAGCAAATTTTACCTGGTTTTCTGAGCACAGAGACAATATTCTTCCACCATGGTATCTGGGATTTTCCCACATGATTACTCTTAGCAACAGAAACAAGAGTGAAACTAATGACTCAGTAGATAGTGATAAAGCCCAGTGAAGACAATGGTCAGCTTCAATTCCTTTAGAACCTCATATTTTACATTCATAACATTTGAATTCCATTTGCTAATTTATTCTCCAAAGTTTAAATATGACTACATAAATATATATTTAAATCTGCCCTTTATGTCATAGATCTCTCTGATGGACCTCAGAGAATGATATCTCTGTCCAAGGTATAGTACCTAGTCTTGTTCCTTCCTTCCAAGGTCAATTCTACACTCAAGTTCACATCAACTTATCCTCCCCTAGGCACACTCATTGCTGTGTGCATATCCTGACTGCACTGCTCCTGACATTCAGCTTAAGTCTCTTCTTCTTACAGAGGGTTCTGCAAGGTACCTATTGACGGACTAGAATAATGAGGACTTACCTGCCTGGCATGGTGAAGGTTGAGCCCACAAAACCCAATAGACAAAGGAGAAACAAGATGTAGCCTTACTCAGAAGATCCTTGATTACTGAGCAGTGCCTATTGTCTAAGTAGAGTCCCATGGCTTCTGATGTGGGCAAATCTTAGGACACATGTCATACAAGCATATGGAATCTTAAACACCTTTCGCTTAGCTCTATACAATCCTTGGGTTCCTATAGCATCCAACACTCCAGACAGGTACCACTAGGATATACAGATCACTATGGCATGGTACACCATGGTAAGTAGAATAAGAGCTTGCTCTTTGGTTTAAACTCCAACTTTACCATTTTTGGACATTAAATTATCAGGCTGAACAATACATGGAAAAGTTAAAGCGTGCAAAAATCCTTGACCAGGTTAGAACTGGTTAATCTGGAAGGCTAGGGCAGGAAAACAGGAAGGCAAATTGAAATTCAGTGTCATCTCAGAATCAAGGATGTTTGTGGGATGCGGAGCTGAGTGAGAAATGATGTGGGGGATAGAATAAAGAAAGTCACCCTTCGTTAGCCTGCAGCTGGCATCCACATTGATAGCCCCCCCCCCTGCTAACCATCAGCACCAAGCTAAAACAAGTTCCATACTGCAGAAGATATGTCTAGATCCAAGGCTCAACATGAACAGGATGCTGATCCTATGCCATAAAGTCAATAGATTATACTGAGCTGAGTTACCTAAGAATGAGTCACCAACCCAAACTGATAGACAAGACAAAAGACAAAATGGAGATAGCAGTGTCATTTGAAAACCCTGACTTGCCTTTCCCATTGACCAATCAATGTGAGACCCTCCTTAGCCTCTTGCCAGCTCTAACATACAGCCATGTATAGCAGAAAAATGGGAAAAGTAAATTCAACCATAGACCTACTGAGATTCAGCCTTGTTTGTGTGAGTTCCCTGTGTGAGATCGTCCCTAGATACATATCAAAATATCAAAAGTTAGAAAGCTCAGAGCCTTCCCTTTACCTAACATGGTGTCACCTTTAAAATCCTAAATCCTATCCTTTGAGAGAGAGAGAGAGAGAGAGAGAGAGAGAGAGAGAGAGAGAGAGAGA
>LOJH01011791.1:10680-25953 GCA_001685095.1 Ellobius talpinus
AGTGCTGGGATTAAAGACGTGTGCCACCACTGCCGGGCATCTGTCCCCATTTTCAGTGTGAAGTGTTCACATAGAAAGAGGAAACTGTGTGTATGGTGTGGGCTATCTCTCAACGTGGGACTTTTTCAGGTGCTCCTGCTGGGGTGGGGGGGGCGCTTGCAGGAGGGTTATAGTTACAAAGGTGCCAGCTCACACATAGGTCCTGAGGCATGGATGTGTTCGTGTGCTTGGGAAAGGGCAGAGGCTTGGGTGGCTGAAGCGAGGGTGACAGGGAAGCAAATGAGTTGGGAGGGGGACATCTGGGCCTGCAAATGTAGGAACTCAGTTGCTTGTCTCATCATGGTGACAGACCGAAGGAGGGAGGTTTATTCTGGTTCAGTTTGAGGGTGCAGTGCATCATGGCAGGGAAGGCATGGCGGCAGGAGTGTGGGGTGTCTGGACACATTGTGTCTGCAGTCAGGAAGCAGAGGCTTCAACTCACTTTCTCCTTTCCTTCAGTCTGGAACCCCAGATGATGGGATGGTGCCCCCGCCACATTCAGGGATCTTCCCACCCCAGTTAACCCAGTCTAGACACTCCCTCAGCTGTGCCCAGACACTTGTCTACTGTGTGAGTCTAGATCCTATCAGGTCGCCCATCACTACTGAGCAGCACAGGGACCAACTTTGTGAATGAATGACTCCCAGGTCCACCGAGCACTCGGGATACAAGGTAATGGGACTCAGGTCTGGATTCTCATTTCTTAAAATTCCAATTCCACTGTCCCATACATTGACAGTGGGCTCTATGATGTGTCTTGGAGCCCAGACAACTCATTCATGGTCTAGGATCTCATCCACACTGCCAATCATGTGGCATGGTGACTGGCTCTCACAATGAATGATTGATTTTCATCCTGCTCTGCTGACCATGCACACAGAATCAGATCCAAAGCCCTTGCAAAGCCTCATAGTCCTGCTCATTTCCAACTGCTGGTGCCCAGCTCTGCACCCTCCCTAGCTGGCCAGCTTTGCTGCTCCAAAATCAGGTACAGGCTGGCCCCAGGGCCTTTGCACAAGCCACCAGCTCCAGACCTCCTTCTGTCAGAGACCCAAAGGGTCTCCCTCCTTTCCTCCCTTTCTCCTGGCCTCTGCTCTGGTGTCACGAAGGCCATCTGGGGTACCAGCCTCCATTTCACTCTGCTCTCCCACCATGCTTTGCCTCTCTTGCTGTCTAGCAGACCTGACATATTATAGTACATGTCTGCTTACTTGTTGGCGATCTGTCAACCTGATGTGCACTTGGTGGGAGCAGGGTGTGGCCTGGCTGACCTCATCTCCCCCAGCACCTGCAAGCAGCATCACCTGCAAGTAGCTATCATTCAAGTGTGGTGCGAATTGGCCTGGCTGAGATGACAGATTCAACTCCGATTACTTTCCATCATAAATATGTATCGTCTGCCAGTCACATTTCGGGTAGTTTAGGCTCCTGTCCCTCGTCTAGAAATACAACTTCGACTCCCCTGTTTCTATGGGAACACAGAGCCTGAATCCCAAATAAGACTTGCAGAATTTTGGAGAGCAGAGACATAGAGATGAGCGGCTTCCCCAGCCACATGCCCTTAGAGAGAACAACAGGCTTCTAGCCAGTATGGCCGACAATACTTTCCTCCAGACTGCCAGGTTCTTCCCTGACTCCAGCCCCTGTACTGTTGTGATGGACAAGAGATACATATTTGGGGACTTGGGAGATGATGGCTCCCACATGAGGAAATGAGTTTGATCTCCAGATCTCATTTTTTTTTAAAGTGGGGGTGTGTTGGCATGTGCCTACAAGCCCAGCATGGAGGGGTGCAAGGCAGGTGCCCTGGGGTTCTGTGGCCTGCCAGTCCAGACTAATTTATAGATTCAAGGCCAAGTGAGAGACCCAATCAGGGCAGACAGTATGTACTGAGGAATGACACACGTGCATGTTCACCTATGCACACATGAACCTGTTCTTGAATATGCACACACACACACACACACACACACACACCACATACTGAGCCTTTACCTTCATTTATAGAGCAGAGCTCTTAATACCCTTTGGGATTCTCTAGGCATAAACATAAGAAAGAGACAGGACCAACTTAGCTCACAGTCTCCTTCAGGTTGAGGCTGATGCAGGGACACCAGCAAACCAGAGCTGGGATTTCCAGCCTTTCCCTTTAAGGCCAGGAACACTAATCAATAATGTAGTCAACTGTGACATGGCCACCTCTAAGATGACAGGAAGGAGGACACTGGGCCACAGCTCCTAGAGAGGACAGGCTAAGCAGACTCCTGGCTAGATTTACATGGAAAATCCTTAAGAACAGCCATGCATGGGCACGTATGTATCCAGGTTCATTTCCTTGTGGACGTTCCCAAGGCCAGCTCATACCATATATGATACTACAGTGGGGCATCTCAGGACTCTGTTTATGACCTCATGAAGGAGAAAGTCCCTAAAGAAGACAAAGTGACCTTAATCTTAAAACAAAACAAATATACATGATACCAATGGCACAGGGCACCCTGGAACCCCTAGCAAGGAAAGACATTCCAAACCCCTGGAGAAAGGGGGCTCAGAATAGCCCAGAAGAATTTATTAGTTTTCCAGCAAACCACAGCCTCTAGGCCCATGACATCAGTTCAGTGCCAAGCGACAGTCATCACTGGCCAGTGTCTAGGCTGAGTAGCTTCTTTAGAACACGGTGAGTACAAGGATTACAGGGTTGCTGGTCACCAACAAAGGGCTTTACCCTCTGATCCTGTACGACAAGAAAAACCCTTCATCTCTCCCTTTCTGCATCTCTCAACGTGGGAACCTGGCCTAAAGCTCCACGGGAAACATGCCGCTCTATAGCGGGGTGTGTTAGGAGATGTGGGTTATCCATACTGAACATCAAATAAATGGAGGGCTGAACCCTCACTGGAAGTCAAGCCTACAGCGTCACGCCCCACGTGTTCCCTTTGTATGAACTGACCAGGAGAGAAGGTTCCACTGAGGCAGAAAGTGGATGAGTGGCTGTCAAGGGGGTAGGGGAGGGCTGGAAGTAGCACTTTAGTGGGATCAGGACCTCCTTTGGGGGTGTTGATAGAGCTCTTACCCAGAGGGCAGTAAGTGCTAAGCAACATTCTAAAAGCTATTAATGCCACCAAATTGGTTTTATCAAACCTTTTAAATGGTTAAGATGTTAACTTTGGTGTCCTATGCATTTTTCCTAATTCATTAATGATTATAAACTGAGTTGTATGTTCCCAGAAGGTCATGTGCCAAGCAAGGCCCAGTGGAGGCTGTTCGCCCTCCCGGCTGGGATGGTAGAGGGGAGAACACAGAAAGCAACAAACCCCTGCCCATCAAGTTTGCACTCCTTGAGACAGACAATTTACTCAGCACTTTCCAACAGCTACAGAACTGAAAGTGGCCTTACTTCATTGCCTTTCTAGAACTTTCTACAGAGATGAGTCTCGGCATTATTCCCACTTTTTGGTCTAAAGGAAGCTGGCTGTGTGGACAGGCAAACAGAACCGTGTAGCGCATCCTCCCACAGGAGGTACTGTGGCCACAGTCACTGGCCCTATGCCGCCTCAGAGCGGCAGCCTGCCAAGGTGGAATCAGAGGCTCTCTTTACCTGAAATGGAGTCTGGCTGTTGTAGTTTTTCAATTCCTTGTTTCCGCCCCGAAACAGCAGCACTCTGGCACAGCTGTCCTGCAAACGGAAAAGTGGAAGTCACTTGTGAGCTGGTGACATGGACTTTATCCAGAGACGTGGCTGCTAAGTTCAGGCTCACAGGAAGCCTGATGCGGTACTTCCAGGGAGAATGAAGACAGGCTGGGAGTGGGGAAGTAGGTAAGGTGATTGCCATGCACGTGTGAGGACCAGAGTTTGAGCCCCGGAACGGGTGTAAAAATGTCAGGTGCTGGGACCGGAGAGATGGCTCGGAGGTTAAGAGTGGGTGCTGCTCTTGCAGAGGAGCCAAGACTGGTTCCAGAACCCACACGGCTACTTATAAACCCCTGCAGCTCCTGGGCAACCCCTCCCGGCTCCTGCAGTCCTTTCAAGGACATTACTTCTTACTTACTTCTCAAGGACATTACTACAAAAGGCTAGGAATAAAGCCTCCTCTGGTCCTGTCATCCACAGCCACCCAGGTGGGACCTGGGAAGAGGCCCAGAACGCCCTTCTACTCTCACCCACAAAGGGGCTGTTTCCAGAGCCCATATGAACCAATCCTAAACCAACCTTCTGATGATGGTCAGGCTGCCAAGGCCGTTCTAATACAGCTGCTCTGGCTTGAGTGGAGACCTACCATTCCAGCTGGGTAGGTCAGTGGTCTGGCTAAGGGGCAACCCCTAGGAAGGAGGAGATACCCCTAGGGAGGAGGGACCATCCCTAGGAAGAAGGAATGACCCCTGGGAAGGAGAGATCACAGAAGGTGGGTTTACTTTAAGCCATGCTAAAGAGATGGAAGGAATAATTATCCCTTTAATGGGATACTGTAATTTTCCTTCCCAGAATTCCCTCTGATCCTCCATGTGGTTCTGTTGAGTCTGCTCTTGTTTCTGATTCAGGACTCAAAAGTCTTTCCTCTTTACTGTTTCTTCCTTTTGGATGCTGGCCAGAGTCTGAGTATGCTTTCTTTTGGTATGCTGGGCTTTCTTACTTTTTCTCTAAAGCCTGGTTCTCGTCATGCAGCTGCTTGTCCTCCAGGTCTGACCTCCATGCACGGGTTTTCCTGTCTCACCATTCTCCCTCAGGCAGCTGCGGAGGTTCACAGCTTGCCTGCCCTGGAGATTTTCTTCAAAACTATAATAAAAAGCTTCCATTTGAGTCTGCTGTTAATTCCTTTATTAATGAAACTAAGAACTCCAAGAGGGGGTCCTGATTTCTTTGATATCATAGGGCCACCCTGGCAGAACTCCCCTAAATTCTTAGTTAATAGTTCCAGTCATTCTTCAGAACTGAAGGGCCGGGGGTTCTGCGTCTTACTAACAGCTGGGCTTCAACGTGTGTGTGTTTGTGTGTGTGTGTATGCACACGTGCGCACATGCGCACGCACCCACACATATCTGTGCGAGCATGTGTTCTATCCCTCACTACTCCACCTCACTCGCCTGGCGCAGCACTCCACTGGGGTAACAAGAGGTCCATGTCACAAGAAGGAAGTACTAGTGTGTGAGAATGCCTTTGCTTGAATTGATTAAAAAGAACGAAAACGAAGGGTTAGGTGAGAAACCAGGGCAATCTGAAGCTTCAGGAGGGTGAGGCGGACAGCCCAAAGGCATTGATGCAGAGCTTAACCATCCCCTGCACTCTCTTGGATGGCTTGAGTCTTATCTGGCAGGTTTCCATCCTCAAAAAAAATCAATGAAGTATGAATACATAAGCAATTTATGTTCATCTTCTAATGACCATTTTACTGCCAGTTTTTCTCTTCGTGCAAATTTTTAGAGACACTTAAAAAATATGTGGCTTCCCTGAGGGCAGTCTTTCTGTGACCACCCTGCACTTAGCCATGGGCCCCGAGTCTCAAGTTCCATGAGCTGTGGGGTGCCATTATCCTGTCTACTTTGCAGGTGAAGGGACAGACTGAGAAATCACAGTCATCCATGCATGTAGGACGTAGACAAGTCAATGGCCATGCCAGTCCCTGGGGACAAAGCAGAGGGTCACGGTTCATGTGAGCTTGGGACAGGTGGTGGCAGGGAAGGGGGCGCGGGGACACAAGCAGCAGCCAGCTCAGGCTGGGCTGTTCTGAAGGTCTTCGTGTGACCTTCAAAGGAGGACAGGGCGTGTCTGATGAAGATGAGGCAGGCGGTCAATAGCCTGAGCCCTCATGTGACAAGAAGAGAAGCTTTGGTCACAAGTGTCAGGATCCCCACAGACAGACAAATGCAGAGACATCACAGAAGCAGCCAGGTGCAGGGGAATCACGGGAAGGCACTGTGGGGCAGGTCTCAGAATTTTTCAGTAGAGCCCAAATATACAGTGACAGCTGGGCTTGAGCGGTGAATACCGTGGTCCTGGGAGGGGCATCAGAGGCCTTGGCAAGGCTGGGTGATGGGACAGGTGGAGATGGACCAATAGGGGACAGACCTGGACAAGCAGGATGGGTGTCACCTGAAGCTCACCCTTGAGCTCCATAGAAAAGGACATCAGTTACAGAGCAGGGAGGATCACAGGGACGGAGTATCCTAAGAGGCCACTAAGTGAGGACATCAGGTAAGCAGGTTCATCATTGTGAGATACTGGGGGATACTGACAGAGAGTAGTCTACGTTCTAGAAGGCACCAAAGTCTGTGGATAGGCAAAGCTGATGTCACTAAAGGACAGAACCTAGGTACCAGAAGTATGAGGCATGGATGCCAAGAAGTGTCATTGGGAAGAAGGGTCAGAAGTGCCACACGGATAGGGCCTGTCTGGAAGAAATGACAGAGGTCTGATAGACGATGTCAGGGAAGATACGGTCATCAAAGCAGCTTGCATGGGCATGGGTAAGGGATAAGCTGGGGCATATACCACCAGGGAGCTTGGAAATGGTGTGTTTTTATTAAGTCTGGCAAACAGTAGAGAAGGACAAAGCCAGCATTGTAGTCCATTTTTGTCCAGAAGGGTCAGCACTGCCACCAAGACCAATCCAGGACTTCACATCTATAGCACAGCTACGTGAGGCGCCATCACGAGAATGTCATAGACATGAGTCATTCGTTGTTCAGACACGAGGTAGGACCTCATTTCCAGGTTGTTATCCTTGAACATAACCCGTGGTGGCAACCATGGACCAAAGATGAACTGACTCAGGAAAAGGCTGGCACGTAAAGGGCGAAGACAGAAGGTGAGTGTGCAGTCTTCAATAGTGTACCCCCCCAAAAAAAGGACCAGGCTACTTCACGTGCTTAACCTGTACCCCCTGAGCTCCATCCAGTCCACAAAGGCTAGTGGAGGTGGAATGGAAGCCTAGCTATACCACTTCCTAACCTGGATCTGCTGACCAGTATGGAGGATACCAGCAGTGGTATCCACAAGGCTCTCTGAGGAAAGACTATACAGTACCATCTGTCCTAGTTAGCTCTACCCATCAACTTAACACAGCACGGAGTCAGCTGAGAAGGGAGCCTCATGTGAACAAGTGCCCAGATCAGATCAGTCTGTGGGAATGTCTGTCTGTGATTGTCTTGATTGTTAATCAATATAGGAGGGATCAGCCCACTGTGGGCAGCACTATTCCCTAGGCAAATGGTCCTAGGCCGTAAGAAAGGTAGCTAAGGCTGGAGAGATGACTCAGGGGTTAAGAGCACAGGCTGCTCTTCCAGAGGTCCTGTGTTCAATTCCCAGCAACCACCTGGTGGCTCACAACCATCTATTATGAGGTCTGGTGCCATCTTTTGGCAGGTACATGTTAGCAGAACATTGTATGCATAATAAATAAATAAATTCTTTAAAAAGAAGAAAGGTAGCTAAGTATGAACCTGAGTGAGCCAGCAAACAACATTCCTATATAGTTTCTGCTTCAAGTTCCTGCCCTGACTTTCCTCAGTGATGAACTGTGTTCTGGAAATGTAAACCAAATAAACCCACTCCTCTCCTAGTTGCTTTTGATCAAAGTGCTTCATTACATCACCAGACAGCGTTCATTCTAAGAGACCAATAGCCATTATGCCTATGGGAATGATGGCCCTCTGATGGCCCCAGGGAAGTAGCCACAGAGTGGGCACATGTCCTATGAGAAACCAGCAAGGCACAGAGATACACATTGAAAATACTTCCCTTCACACAGATACAAAAGGCATACTACCAAGAGGCAGAGTACATGTTCATATGTATGTGTATGTGCTTGTGTGCATGTGTGCTTTTGTGTGTGTGTGCTGTATGTGCATGTGCATGAGGTGTGTGAGTGCTTGTGTGTGTATGCATGTGTGTTTGTGGGGGGTGTTTATCTTCTAGACAAGCTAGGCTGCTCTAGTAACCTTTGGTATTTAAGCTTCCTCTGATCCCTCATTATTCAGGGTGTTGCTTTCTCCCTCTGGAGCTCTTGGGAAGCCAGCATGAGGCAAGAGAGCCCAAAGATTAGAATCAATTTGCTGCTTACAATCAAAGCCCTAATTAGTTGATTGCATGAGAGGAAAGAATATTCTGATCACAGTGTGTTTCTATTAGAAGTGTCCTGATGAAATTGATAAAGCATGCATAGCATTCTACATACCTGGGGCTTCCAGATCTAAGGAGCAGCTAATTAAGGACAATCAGTATCAGCAGCATCACCACCACCACCACCATCATCACCACCATGCTTAACATCACCACCATCATTATCATTACTAGGACCGTTATCACTCCATTACCATCAGCACCACCACTATCATCATCATTAACTACAACATCACCCTCATCATCACCACTTTCACCATAAGTACCATCACCACCATCACTATCATCATCACCATTCTCATCATCATTCCCTCTTTCTTTACCATAACAGCATCTCCATCACAATAATCACCATCCCCACCATCACCTCATTATCACCAGCAACATCACCAGCATCACCTCCATGAACACCATCTTCAACATCATGATCACCATCACTGCACCACCATCATTACCTTCAACATCACCACTACAGCTTCAAGCTGCTGAGCCCTCCCCACCATGCCTGATATCAGAGATGTTTGGTTTCTACTTCAGCCTCTTAGCAATCCTGGATTCAAGGAAAATAGGGGTTGCCCAGCTGCACAACCAGGTCCCAGTTTACACTCAACACAGCCCAGTGGGCCAGGCCTCCTTGTCACTACCCTATGACCCTGAGGCTGTTTCTCTCCTTGCCCCGAATCCTGCCCTTCTAAATTCTGTCCCTCCCCGGGGCACATCCTCAGCATCAGGTCTGACCCCACTTCCTATGTAATGTTGCTGGTCTGGTCTCTGCCATCCATAACCAAGCCTGTGCATCCACACAGACCACATGTCTATAGACAGGGGTCATGGGAACAGATGTCAGCAAAGTGGTGATACAGAGGGGACAGACTGAAGACTGTATGTGTTTAGTGCCAAAGGCTGGGTTACCCTTCACTCCTGGGACAGCTCCTGTGAGCTCCAGGAAACTATGCAAGACTGACTCTCAGAGCTGTGCTGAGACAGCTTCACTCACAATTCAGACATGGTTACAGGCTGGGGAAGGGCTGAGGCAGAGACTGAAGACCCCCTACCATCCATGGGAGGACAGATTCTGGTACACTCGCTGACATCCCAGCTTGTCATGGTGTCAGGTGCTGTGTGGCCAGCCACTCCAGAGCCTATGAACCAATACAGCATCTGTGGAGGTGACACAGGGCAGGGCAGCTAATATCCAGCTTAGTCACCTAAGATGAATCTGTCCCAGAATGCAGAGAACAGGCATACTGTTTGAAGTTGGGTGGTAGCAGGCTGCCCTGATGAGGGACCAGCTTTGTGGAGGGGACAGCTCTCCCCACTCTTGCTCAGGCTCACTGGCCTGTAGGGTGGCAGTCACCCAGCCCTGAGGAGGGCCAAATCTGTAAGTGAGGTGGGAAAGAAAGACAGGGTAGCTTCTACTCCAAAGTGTGGCCAACAGTCCCTGGGCCAGATCACCCTGCACCCACTGAATAAATCGCTTTCTTGCAGTATGGTCCCTCTCCATGACTTCCTGCTTCTGCCTGCTGTACTGTGGCTGCTGAGCTGATTATAGGAGGGTCCAGGCAGTGACCAGAGCAGAAGGTGTTTACCAATGGACCCTGGAAAGTCAAATATCTCTATTCCAACTGACAGTATACGGGGTGGAGGGATGGTTTTCCTGGGAGCCATGGCCATCTGGAGATCTTCCTGGGGATGGAGAAAGCTCTAGGGTCTGTGGAGTGGACCCCATCAGGACCAATCTCCTATACAGCTGAGAGCACAGGTTACCTAATAGCCTCTCTGTAGCCTCCCTTTCAAAGACTACAATTGCTGAGAAAACTGGTGATTTCCTATATGCTTTGTGATTAAAATATGCTTGAAATATACTGAGCGAAATTAAACCGTGTTTTCCCATCACAGGCAATCATTACAAAGCAGATGTGGGTGCAGATGTTTTCCTAGACTCAGCTAAGCCTCATGATGTGTTTTCTAAGGCAGCTGAGTATTCCCGCACTTAGCAAGGGTTCCCCCAGCCGAGCTCCACAGTGGACCTGGGGGTTGCTGTCACTGTAAATGCGCTCTGCATGCAAGTCAGAACCACTGCAAGATACTCCAGCTGAAACACCAACACCACCTGCTTAATCACACTTTGCAGAGCAAGGCACCCACAAAATCAACAAGGTCAAAAGGACTGACTGGGAGGGGAGCATGTGAATACAGTTTTGAAGGGTTTGTCGTTTTTCAAGGGTGAAGGACCCAGGAAAGTTACTGGCTGGAAGTAGAGTGGACTTGGGACCAGCCATTAGGGGCTAGAACAAACTTGGGTGTGGGTTTAGGCTTGAGTTGTCATCCACAGTCACTGTCAGCAATGGGATAGGATTACGGCTGTGAGATTGGAAGAGCAGTCCGTGCTCACTGAGGCTAGACCCCCGTGTTGTCCGGCAGAGCCTCGCCACTGAGATTCCTCCAACCTAAGAGAGGGAGAGGCTTGAGGTTTTCCCCAGTCCCTCTGCTGGGCTGCCTGGGTCATGTCTACAGGTCACCAGCCTCAGGCTTCAGGTTTTGTGAAGTCAGAGAAGGGAAAGAAGAAAGTAGGGGTCTTCAGTGGGGCTGTGCTCTGTCAACCTGACCTTGAGCACCAAGGACACTGATACCCTCTCTGCAGCTGACCATGCAGTCCGCCCACACCCTCCGAGCAACACTATCTTCAGCCTTCCCATGGGACATGAGTCTCTAATTTCTCCTCCACATCTACCTCATGGTAGTCATGGTCCAGGATCCAAGTCCCGGCCACCAAGGAGTCTCTCTCTCAGAGATCAGGGACCATGTCCTTCAGCCTCTGGGGCTTTCAGAACGCATCACCAGAGTCTGACACAGGGGATTGCGGGAGGAGTGCAGTACCTTGAGTACTGCTTATGAGTTTGTCCCCACGGAGGACAAAGAAAGCTGAGTCTTAGAGCCTGAGTCTGCACACCTGCACACCTGTTCAGGGCAACACAAACAACAATAGCCAAAGGCAGAACAAGCCACGTGTTCACCCATGGGAGAGAGGGTGAGCAAAAGTGCCCATCCCTCAGTGATGTGGGAACAAGTTTCAGAAGGAAGAGCACCTGTCCCTCATCACCACAGGTAGGGACCGTGAGAACACGATGCTGAGTGGAAGAAGCTGGGCATGGAAGGCCAGCTCCTGCAGGATCCTAGTCTCCGGAGGCCCCTCGAGTCCTCAAACCCAGCAGAAAGCAGAATGAGGTAATGAGGGCTGGGGAGGGGTCAGGGGTCAGTAGTTCCTGGGTGCAGTGGCATTTCAACTATATTTTAATAAATAAAGACTGCCTGAAGATCTGAGAGTAAAACAGTCCCACTAGTTAACTTTACAGTCCGGATTATGGTAACACACACCTTTAATCCCAGTAGCCACACTAGTTGCCATAGAAACTGGGTGGTGCATGCCTTTAATGACGGTGGTGCATGCCTTTAATCCCAGCCCTAGAGAGGATTATAAATGGTAGGAAACACACAGTCTCCTTCTGAGATTCCTGGAGGCAGGAATTTGCCTGCCTTTCAAACTGAGGTCAAGGTAAGAGCCAGTGGCTGGATGTTTTGCTTTTTGGATCTTCAGGTTGAACCTCAATTTCTGACCCTGAGTTTTTATTAATCGTGCTTCACCTGGGGACAGAGATTCAGTCTGGGAGGATGAGACGTTCTGGAGGTGGGTAGTGGGGAAGGCTGTGCAGCACCACAAACACACTTAATGTCAAAGAATTGTGTGGCTACGATGTTCATGTGAGTTTGTTATACACATTTAACCACAAGTGAAGACAGGAGGGGGTTACCCAGTGCCAAGCTTCTGGACCAAGCAAAGTTGGCACTCAGCCAAGAAAACAGCTCCTCCCATGTCTTCCAAACAACAAGCAGCCCGGGTCACTGGCACTGCACAGGGCTGACTGTAGATCTGGGATGTGACCTGGAGCTACACACAGCTTCACCAGTCTCTGGTTCCCACTAAGGCAGCAGGAAAGGGTTACAGAGACACCCGGGCCAGCCACCAGTGCACCCCAGGGCTAGGATGAGGGATGTGCATGCCACTGACCTGATTGTAGAGAGCACAGATATGCAGGGCTGTGTTCCCCGAGGCGTTCTGTGCACTCATGTCCGCGCCATAGAAGAGCAGATGTTCTAGATGCTGGACATGGCCGTACCTGCAGGCCTGAGACAAGAAACTAAGTGAGACCTTAGTGGCTGTTGCTGGCCAGTCCTGAAAAAGAGACCCCAGTGCCCCTGTGGGCTGGGCCTGAGACACAGAGGCTGCATGAGACCTCAGCGCCCCTGTAGGCTGGGCCTGAGACACAGATGTTGAGTGAGACTTGGCACCTAAGGTTGCTCAGGGCACAAGCCTCTGCCCAGCACCCTACCATTTGTTTAAAGGCATTGCAGGGCCCCTGACAGACCTCACCCCACCCAGTCCTGTAGACTGAGGCCCACAGATATCACACCCCTGCACAGGAAGGTCCCAGGCTCCCAGCTAAGGATAGAGAGAGGGAATCCCTGCCCAGTTGGAACCCTATACTCTGTTCTTGGGCAAGGGGTCTGGAAGGGGCCTCAGGGTTCCTTCCACACAGATCCAGGAAGACACATTGTCCAACAGACAAATGGGTCTTTTTCTGACTTGGGGGTTGAGTTCTGTGAAGTGGAGGTCAGGATGCTCAGCTCTGCATTACTGGCTCATGCTCCCAGGCATGAAGCTATTGGGCATGGCCATGGAGATGCTAGGAGTCCTAGCCTTGTGTTGTGTGCAAGGAGGCCTGCACTTGTCCTTCTGCATGCAAGCACAGCTTCTCGCTGCATTTAAACACAATCCAATCTTCCATAGGTAGGGCAGCCCCACCATGTGATCCATCCCTTCTGAGTCCTCCTAGGGGTTGACACAATAATTATAGCCCAGGTATCTATGAGGTCAAACACACTTGGACTGGGTCCCAGACCTTCCATTAGCTTGGCCTTCACCTTCAAGGTTTTGGATGTCCTTGTCATTAGTGAGACTAGTGTCCCTCTCACAGGTTTGTATAAGTCACAGAGGACAAGGACATCAAAGATCACATGATACTGGGCCCCCAAAATAGGTACAGTACCACATCCCAGTTCAAAGGGGCAGGGAGGTCCCTGCACAGGTGACTGGACACCTCTGCCAGTCAGTGACTTCACAGGGGGAGGAAGGTATGCCACACCAAGGACAAAGTCATTGTGGATGATGATATTGGCCCTAGATCAACAGACTGTCTCTGATCAGTGTACAGAGTACACTTTACCTCAGCAGTGTCAATGGGAGCAAGAGCCACTCTGCAAAGAGGACAGGGAGAAGTAGACAGTGGTTGTTAAAATCACTCAAAAAACATCCATTTATAGTGCCATGTCCCTTGTGACACTCTCTCACTGTTGACTAGATGGATCCTGCTGCGGGAGCACCTTCTGCTCCTTCAGCCAATAGCCGCTGAAATACCAGCCCACTGTGCTGCGGGAGTGCCTTCCGCTCCTTCAGCCAATAGCCGCTGAAATACCAGCCCACTGGGGCGTGGTCTATTGCTCTTTTTTAAAGAGCGGCAAGCCTCTGCTCGCTCTCTTGGTTCCTGCTCTTGGTTCCCGCTCTNTCAGCCAATAGCCGCTGAAATACCAGCCCACTGGGGCGTGGTCTATTGCTCTTTTTTAAAGAGCGGCAAGCCTCTGCTCGCTCTCTTGGTTCCTGCTCTTGGTTCCCGCTCTTGCTCCAGTGACTAGACTCCTTTCCTGACTGTTGGTGTTTTGTAAGTTTTACCCCTAAAATAAATACCCCTTTAAATCCAAATTGGTGTGGGATTGTTTCGCACATTAGGATCCGACAGGAGATCCTGCTGCTCTGCCTGCCTAGTGGCCCCACTTCACTCAAGCACCTCCTCGTCTCCGGGATTGCCTGCCCAGCTCTTGTTGGTTCAGATGGCCCAGGTGCACCTGATCCTGCAGGACAGGGAATAGCTATGCAGCTGTCACCTCCATCACTGCAGGTAAGGCTTGGGGAGGAACCGCTCTTAGCCCAAGCAGACTCGGGAGGCCAGGACAGCTGTCAGAACTTGTGGGAAAGTAACATTCTTTATAGCTGCTGGAGCTGGCACTCACAGCTGCTGGAGCTGACACTCAAAGCTGCTGGAGCTGACACAGCTGCTGGAGCCGACACTCACAGCTGCTGGAGCTGACACAGCTGCTGGAGCCGGCACTCACAGCTGCTGGAGCCAGCACTTACAGCTGCTGGAGCCAGCACTTACTCACAGCTGCTGGAGCCGGCACTCACAGCTGCTGGAGCCAGCACTCACAGCTGCTGGAGCCAGCACTCCAACGGGAGCAAAGAAGAGAACAGCCACAATAACCTGAGGGAGGGACAATGAGCCAGGGAAGCCCATAGAGTAATCCACAGGGCCCTGTTGGGAATGATCTGAGCTACACCACCTTTACACTGCTCTTGGGGTTGTTCAGAGACATTAAAATAAGGCCTAATTTTTTTGTCCCCCTGTTTGCTTCAACCAGTTTGAGCTGGGAATTTTGCTCCTTAAACTGAAGACACAATTTGTCTAATCAGCTCTCCTCGAAGGCTTTGTGGAGACAGCATTTTGTAGCAGCTTAATTTAATTGCTCTCTAGTCATTAAAGAGGACTCGGTTACTACAGGCTCACTGAGCAATTAATCCAGACTCATTACTCCCTCCCCCAGATAATCTGAATTCAGGAGGTTTGCAGTTGCATCCTCAGGAGGCTGTCACCTTTTTTTTTTTAACCAGGGTCAAAATATGATGGACACTAGGAGAAGAAACAGAGGCACCATGTAAGACAGTCTGGGGAGAGTGTCCCCAAGGACCCCCTTTGTGTGTTTCATCCATTTGCATGCTTACTGTTTACAGACAATTAAAATCAGAAAATGCATGGAAAAAAACCACAAAAACATAGAACAGATACCCATACCCACAGGATCACTATTCTGCCAGGCACTTCATTAAAGAGTCACCTTTGCTACACTCTCCCTCACTGTCGCCAGCCTCTCCCTCACTGTCGCCAGCCCCTCCCTCACTGTCGCCAGCCCCTCCCTCACTGTCGCCAGCCCCTCCCTCACTGTCGCCA
>LOJH01011792.1:0-12362 GCA_001685095.1 Ellobius talpinus
CTTAATTTTATGGTGCTTTAGAAGATTTTCTCAAGTTTTTCTGCGATGGCAAGACTCTATAAGCCAGTAACTGACGTTCTGAATTCTATCATCAGCTCTTTTGCCTGTCTTGGTATGTCCTGAGCATGTGTCCCGAGGCATTGTTTGCAGGGGTCCACTTTTTTTCTGTCTATAGAAAATGGATAAGGGTGGGGCTGAAGATGTAGCTCAGTGGTGGTGCTTGCCCAACACATGCAAGGCCCTGGGCTCCGTCCCTACCACAGAAGGAAAAGCAGGAAGGGGAAGGGGGAGGAAGGATGAGAAAGCAGGGAGGAAATAGGAAAGGAAGATAGGGCTGTGTCTACCCATTCCTTTCTTTATAGAGATGTGGAGATTGGTCCCTGTTCCATCTCTGGTCTGGGAGTGGGGATGCAGGTAGCTTTGAAGAATCAGAAATGCTTAAAAAGAAGCAAATTCTCTCTCTCTCTCTGTGTGTGTGTGTGTGTGTGAACGTGTGTGTTACTCTCTGTAGTTTCTCTCCATGTGGTTGACACGATGCTATACTCATGCCTTTGCTCTTCTAAACCCGGGAATATTTGCAGAGCCAGCCCAGCCTCACACACACACCTCCTGGGATCCCCACCCCAGAACCACCCCTTCCTGGGGTTAGCCATTCTTTCCATTCTTGGCATCTCCAAACATGAAATGGTCCCTCAGAAGCCCTGCAAGGCTTGTGTTCCCCCGTAGACTGCATCCCGCACAGCACACCACTTAACATCTAATTTTAGGAACACCTCAGGACTTTCCTTGAGATTTTACAAAGCCCAGGTCTCTTTAACTCCTTTCTGCAAATGAGAATTGGGTCAGCTTGGTGGAAGGGACAGGAATTTGAGAGCTTAGAGCCCAGTGCTTGCATAGAGCAGATGTGGGCTTGGGGAGGCAGGGGTAAAAACCTGCTGCAGGATTGTGGTTAGGACAGCGTCTGGACACTTTGCCCTGCAGAGGACTGGGTGACAGCTACCCAAGCTGTATGGATTTGCTTGTGTTTCATAACTTGGGAAAAAAATCAAGTCTAAATGTCCTAGTATGCAGTGAAAACCACATCTTTTTTTCTGATAGAAATGAAAGACCCTAATTCAGTGGTTCTCAACCTTGCTAATGCTGCTACCCTTTAATACAGTTCCCCGTGCTGTGGTGACCCCCAACCATATTTTATTGCTACTGCATAACTGTGATTTTGCTACTGTTTTGAATTCTAATGTGAATATCTAATTTATGCAGGATATGTGACATGTGACTCCCAAAGGGATTGCAACCCCCAGGCTGAGAACCGCTGCCCTAAATTGTTTCTAAGTTCACGTTAACTCTTGTCAACGTGAGATGCACCTTTAGAGACGTGAAAGTGTGCTGGAGGGAAAATTTAAGGAAGAGATTTCACCTTTTTCCTCCCTCTCAAGAAGCCCAGTGTGGATGGTATTTGTGTGTAGATTTGGATCCAGGAATGATGGGCAGAGAAGTCAAAAGAACTTAATTTGAAAGAAACCTAAAAAAAAATTATGAATTACAAAAATAGACCAAAGACTTGGGGAACAAGGTTCCCTGGGACTCTTTGCCACAGACCCAGGCAGTACCTTCCCTGCCCTCTCTCCTCATTCCCTACCTCATGGTTTCATGGGACCCATGTTCTCAGAACATGGTAAGCTACCTGTTGCTATGTAACAAATTATCACCCACGCGTAACACCTTCATGCAACAGAGACCTGTTATCTAACAGTGTAGTTCAGTCAGCTTCCCCAGATGGTCCTGGTCTAGAATGTCTTGTGAACTCAGTCGGGATGCCAGCTGGGCTGGAAGCAGGAAGATTGTCCGTCTTCATGGTGTCACCCTGCTGAGACTGTCTACGAAGGAGTTAAAGAATGCTCTTGCTGTGGTCAGCAAGCTGGGCCCAGGTCCTAATACCTTCACCAAAGAAGAAACTCAGACCAAAGTGGGGAGACCAGAGGCCTAGGTCACATGCTACTCTGGAGATGGCAGTCGATATTCCTTAAACCATATGCACTGAGAGTGGAAGATGGGAGATCTTCTCAGAGAGGGCGAAGGGAGGAGGGGATAAGGAAGGTCGAGGGGTGGTGTCTGGGGGACAGTCTAAAATAGACAACGGCACTGCCGAGTCTGCTTCACCACTGAGCACATCTTTTGAAGACATCATGATGGAGGGATGGAGGAGCTCCTGCTCCTTCCAGAGTTCTCCTCATACCCCTGCCTCATCCCTCATTCCTCTTCATTAAAAAGAAAACATTAAACCCAAAGCAAACCTAAGCTCCATTAGGTCCTTGTTACATCCCTGAAAAAAGCTGCCTGCTTAGCACTTAGAGAAGGTCAACCCTAGTTTACAGCTTGATCCGAAAGAGGACCCAGGGGCCAGCGGAATGGCTCCATGGCTAAGGGAGATTGCTGCCAAGTCTGATGACCTGAGTTCAAGCTCCAGAGCCTACATGTTGAAAGGAGAAGACAACTTCTACAAGTTGTCTCCTGGCCTCCACAGGCACGCAATGGTGTGCACACCATACTTCCCCCAACAAACAAAACAAGCAGCAAATACAAAAGAGGGCCTAAGCCTGTCTCAGATTTAAGTAAGAGATCTCATCCAGGCAGTTTCCTTCTTTTCTGTGTGGCCTTGACTGACTCTCATGTCCTGTGGTAGAGTGAGGACCCTTAACATCCTTAGACACCAAGTCCCAATCTGTCCCATTACAGAGAACAGGGTTTGACACATGTTGTGAATAGGCTGGCATTCCCGTTGCAGGCTTGGCGGAAGTACGACACAGACAGAAGTGGCTACATCGAAGCCAATGAGCTCAAGGTATGATTGGTGGCCTTAGCGATGGTGTAGAGGACATGGTGAAGAAGGCTGAGGCCAGAGTCTTGGATCTCGACAACCAGGGAGGAAGGGGCTGTTGGCTGAGGAACATGGGTGTGTAGTCCCTTAGGGGTGCTCGGTCCTGGCACAGATGTTGAACTTCAGAAGTCCTGTGCCTGCAATGGGGAGCAAGGCCTGTAGGACCAAGCATTTACAGGACCAAACCACCCTCTTCTGCATCCTGGGCTCTAATACAGGTACCCTTGAGGAAATTCCAGGAGACTGGCTCTAATACAGGTACCCTTGAGGAAATTCCAGGAGACTGGCTATCTAACTTAAACATCCACCCCAATTCCTCTGGGAAATCAGTGATCCTTGGGCACAGCTGGGGCCTGTGTTCTGAGGAGGGAATTAAAGCCAGTCTCTATCACCTATTCTGTGGGCAAGGTTGTATGCACCCAGGAGCCAGCCAGAGGCCTTTACAGTCATACCACAAGGGATAAAGGATTTAAGAAATGTAAGCTATGTATTGGTAGAGCTCAAAGATTAGTTTTGCCTAAATGAATACATAAGTGAATGGGTGAGGGGCTGAGTGAGCAAGTTGGGCTCTGAAGAGGCCTTTGGTGTTCTAGGGGTTCCTGTCTGACCTCCTGAAGAAGGCCAACCGGCCCTATGATGAACCTAAGCTCCAGGAGTACACCCAAACCATAGTAAGTGTTAGCATTGCCCCTTCTGGTATGAGCTATGGGCTCCCAGCCCCAGGGTCCTTTCTCTGCTGATGGTTCAGGCCTATATGCGATGACTCATGGCAGCAGGCACATGTTCATAGCTGCATGCATCCTTGGTGGTCCTCATTGAGTTGATTCCCAAAGCACAGTGATACTGGGGTAAGGGGTCTCTGTTTACACAGGAACTGATAGAGCTCCAGGAGAGGATGAACCTTGGGAGGGTGGGCCTTTAGTGATGGTTGTTGTACCTCAGCACCCCCAGAAGGAGAGAGATAGCTGGTACTTAATCCTCACTGTCTCCCCCAGTGACTGACTTGGGCCTTGCTGATCCCTAGCTTCAAGTGACCCCAGAGGAAAAAATGGCAGGTGGAGGCCCTTATGTGAGAAGGTCAAACAGATAACCCTGTCACCTCTTTCTGTTCCCAACAGCTGCGGATGTTTGACTTGAATGGAGATGGCAAACTGGGCCTCTCCGAGATGTCCAGGTAAGTGATGTCCACCCTGGTGTCACTTTGGACAGGCCTGTGCTGCTGTCCCTATCTGAGCCCAAAACAAAACCAGCTAGAACTGGAAATCTTGATACCACACTTTGTCTGTTTCTTTTACTTATTTATTTTTAACATCCCAACTAACTCCTGGTTATAAAGTGCTCCGTGATCGTGTCCATGGCTACAGATGTTGCCTCTCTCTACCCTGCTCCCCTGTCTGAGTGGCTGCTGCCCATGGCATGTCCTCTAATATCTGCTCTAATGTCGTCTTTCCAGACTCTTGCCAGTACAAGAAAACTTCCTGCTGAAATTTCAGGTACCAATGTCTCTGTTTTCTTTTGGCTCCTCCATCTTCTCATCTCTCTGGCCTCCTTTGCTGCAACAACACACACACATGCACACACACATGCGTATGCATGCACGCACGCGCGTGCGCACACACACACAGAGACAGAGTCATGCAGACTTATATGATTTCCCATACATTAACCTCACTCCCCCCACACTTACATTTTGGGGATTTGTTTCTCTAATTCTTTGGTCTTTCCAGGGTATGAAGCTGACCTCAGAGGAGTTCAATGCCATCTTCACATTTTATGACAAGGTGAGAGGGAAGAGTATGGGGTGGAAAAGTAGAAGCCTTGTCACCTGTGGTGGCAATGGCCAGAACTGCTTGGTCCGTAGGAAGAGACCAGCTTTCCAGAGGGGTCTTCTGGGGCTGTGGATTCTTTCTTCTGTTACGTGGGAAGGCAAATGGCACTCTTTCATTCCTGACCTACAGGAGTCCACAGATCTGATTTCTTACTAACGTAATAGAAAACAGGTTTTGGGTTTGTTTGTTGGTTTTTAACAGTTAAAGGAGGAAGGTGGTGCTCAGAGTCAGGGTCATGATATGGAAGTAGAGCCATTATTTGTTTGGTTGCTTTGTTTTTTTTTCATCTTTTTTTAAAAATTGATTTGGTTTCAGTTTTGACACAGAGTCTTGCTGTGCAGGCTGAGATGCCTTTAAATTCTTCATCCTCCTGTCTCAGCCTATCGAGTGCTAGACCAACAGGCTTGGGGGTGTTTGTGCCACCATACAAAGCTCAGCCAGTTGTTTTCTGGGACTTGGGGGTGAGAATCACCTCCTAGTCCCACCCCAGTCTTAGCTGGCTCCTGCACATGTGGCTCTGGTGGTCTCCTTTATGAGAGGGTTGGAGGTTGACTTAGCAATTAATACAGTTAACTTTAAGCTTCTGGGACTTCATTTATATCACCATGCAAATGAGAAACACCACTAGAAGAGGAGACCAGAAGTTTGTACTGGTGTTGACAGAAAGTGCATTATTCTCTCCTTGTACGGTCTGAACACTTCTCTTTGCACGGAGAAATGGGGAGATTAGGCACACACATAGAGACGCACACACAGACACACAGTCGCACGCACAGGCGCACCCACAGGTCAGGTGGGGGAAAGAGCTGTGGTCAGGGTGACTAGGGCTGGAGGTCAGAGCAAGGCACTGACAACTCTCTGCTGCCACCCTCAGGATGGAAGTGGCTACATCGATGAGAATGAGCTGGACGCCCTCCTGAAGGATCTGTACGAGAAGAACAAGAAGGTGAGGAAATGAGCCCAAGGGCTAGGAGAGGTTGAGAGTGAATTCTCTCTTCTCTGATCTGAGGTGACAAGGCAGTGGCAGTTTGTGGGCTGGGCTGTCTTTGTAACCGTTTTTTAAAGATTATTGGATACATCCAGCCTATCCATCACACTGTGTAAGCAGCAGCAGGCCTGCAACCCTCATCCTGTAAAGCTGAAACCCCACACCCATAGCAACCCGGTACGGTTTCCTGCTGTACTGCAGCCTGCATCTGTCGTTGTCACTGGCGTGGGTACCACATAGAAGGGGAAATATATGATTACTCTGTGGTTCATTTCCCTCAGCGTATGCTGAACTCGAGGCTTGCCCGTGTCATCGCACGTCAGAATTCTCCCCCTTTAGAGCTGATGATTGCCTTCCATGTGTAAATCGTTCTGTCTCCCCATTTGCTACCTTTGCCCACGTGTTGCTTCTGTGTGTTGGCTGTTGTGGCCACTATGAGGTAGTGGCCATGTTGATATAGCCCATCCTGTAGACGGACCAGCCAAATGGCCATCATGAAAAACTTTTAACACAAAGGGAGATTTTGGAGGGCAGAAGCCCACAGGGGTAAGGACTGTTCCAAATTCATTAACTGCAGAACCTAGGACCGGGGAAGAGGCTAGAAGGGAATTAATGAAGAGTTTGTTTCTCTCAAAGTAAAGGCTGAGAAAACCAGTTTTGTGCCTGGTACTGCCTCTTGGGAATCCTCCAGAGCAATCCCACCTCCAAACCCTGGGTGGGAAGGATCAGGCGGAATGGCGACCAGAAGGCAGGAGCCTTTACCGACTGCCATCTTCCTTCACCTGCCAGACGATGGCTTTCACAGAGAAAATGACTACTGCTTGCTTTAATTAGATGACAAACGTTCTGTAGCTCCTAGAGCTGTCCAACCGCCTTGGCTGCCAAATAAGAGCTAAATTTAATGTTCAATTTCAGAAAAAAAAATCACTGCAGCCTCTGGGTTCATTTGTCTCTCTTTGCAAGGGTTTTTCTGGTCTTGCAGCTTCACCCTGAGTAACAGCCTTCATTGATTTCATACTTCATTTACATTTTAATGTTAGTGATAAGGGTTAAGATGGTTCCTGGAAGAAGAAAGCCTTCCCCAGAGCCAGTCTTAGAGCCCAGCAAACTTCTTTCCTGACACTGTATCCCAACAGAAAATCATTTATGTAGCCATATGTGCTCCAGTGAATTTTAGGAGGCTGCAAGAAAAACCATCTTTGACTTGAATCGCATTAATGAAGCATAATTATAAGGCCACGCCTAATGCTTGAGGTTGGTAAACTCCGCACACATGCGTTAAACCTCAGTGGCCTGCACTTCATGGTCATCAGCTCACTGGGCTCCTTCTTAGTCAGTGTGAAGAACAGAGCACAGAGCTGCACAGGTCAGCCCCAGCTGTGCACATAAAAGCCAAGAGTCAGGTGCTAGGATCTGGAAGCAGCCCTGAAGGCTGGAGAACAGGGTGTTAATAGAAGCTGTTGACATGGGAGCCTTCCACATGCGCCAGGCCCCAGGCTTGGCACCTGGACGCTGACAGGGTGAATCAGAGGAGAGCTGTGTCACTAAATCTCAGCACCTGAGCTGGGCAGGGAAGAGGCCATTTTGGGTGAGCTCACACAGCAGGTGCAACCTCATTTTAAGGGTGCCAGCATGGGCTATGATAAGGTCTCTAAGGAGATTAGTGCTGGGGACTCCAGAAGGGGCTAAACTTCAATAGCTCGTGGCATTCCTAAGGCTGTGGTAGCAACATAAGGCCTTTCCCAAGTTTTAAATGGAACCACAAAACATAAAAATTAGGCTGTCCCTCCCTGCCATACTTCCCCCTGAAATTGTTTTCAAGTTTGGGGTTGATAATTGAGACACATGTCCCTCCTCACTGTGTACATGACCTTTCCAGGAAACCTCACAACCTTAGGGAAGGTGTTCCTCACTCTAGAGAAGCTTTCAAAATGGATTCAGATGGGGACAGTGGCATAAAACCAGGAATCACTGATTTGAGAGGTTGTCTCTGAGCTATATAAGACAAACAGTGACAGCTGAACCCCATGAAAGAGGGACAGAACACAGGGAGGTTAGGGAAGTAGGTTGAGTTTGAGGCTCCGGGACTGAAGATATTTTTGATGAGGTGATCCAGCCTTTTAGTAAGTGGCTTAGCCTTTATCCTTCTATTTTCTCATCATCAAAACTGAGATAAGGAAACATCAACATGAAAGGGGAATATATTTTAAGGTATCTGCCAATGTTTACCACAAAAAAAAGAATAAGGAAAGGGGCCTGGGGGTGCAGCTCGGTGGTACAGTATTTGTCTAGCATTAGAAAAGTCCTGGCTTTGAATCCCAACAATGCAAAGCAGTAGTAACACTTAAGAGGAGAAGAGTGGAGGAAAGAGGAGGGAGAGGATGAACCAGAGATGAGAGGAAGAAAAGATAGCCATTCGGCCATTGCTATGGTGACCTTGCTGTATGCCAGACCCGCCGGCCATTTGTATCCTAGGCAATTATTATGATACCTATTTAACATAAGGACTCAGGTGTTGGTGGTCCTATTTACTTTAAAAAAAAACTGGCCTCCAGTCTATATGCACCACAGCATGTGTTTACGGTCTCTTTACCTCAGTGGTCCCCAAAGAGCACGGGAAGCCTGTGAACAAGAGAGCTGGTGAGCTTTGTTGCTAGAGGAGACAGAAGATAAACAAGCCCTCCTTGATTAAGATGGTCCAGGAGGCCCGGAGACAGGGCCAGGGGCCTTTCCTGACCTCATCTCCTTTATCTAGAGACCCACATTTGCCCTGAGTAAATGGAGTTCTAGGGAAGTGGAGGGGTAGAGTTGACTCCTACAGAGACCATAACTGTCACCGTGTTTGTGAGTGTGTGCATGGCAGTGGCGGGGGCAGGGGACCCCTCTGTGTGAGGCCATGCACCAGGTCTGCTCTCACTTCTTTCTCCCTCCTAGGAGATGAACATCCAACATCTCACCACCTACAGGAAGAGTGTCATGTCCTTGGCTGAGGCCGGGAAACTCTACAGAAAGGATCTGGAGATTGTGCTCTGCAGTGAGCCCCCCATGTAAAGGGGTGAAGAGACAGGGGCTGCTTCTGCACCTCCCCTAAACCCTGCCCCCATCTGACACTCCTTCCCAGACCTAGTGAGCAAGACTGACCCTCCCCACCCCTGCAACCTGCGCACACCACCTTGTGGAGCGGGAAAGGAGAGCTAGAGAACGCACACCACCTTGTGGAGTGGGAAAGGAGAGCTGGAGAACGGGTGGCATTCCTTCAAGCTGCCCCAGCCCGACCCTGGCCGAATGGACAGTTCTGCTTGCTGTGGATTACCAGTCACATGGGTGGTGGGTGGGGGCACGGGTGGAGCTCCCCTAGTCTCTGTGCTGTGATGCATGAGCTCCTTCGCTGTATGATTTAGCCTTCTGAGTCCAACAGAATGGACTCTCTCCTCTTGCTGCCCCTGACCTTTGCCCCAGGCCACCACCAACCCCGAATTTCCAGGTTCTGCCCACCAGCTTGCTAATGATGTAGCTGTCTTCTCAGAGTTCCTGTGGTGGAGGGCGATTGCCCTCTTGTGTTCTTGACTTGTGTGTTCCTTTCATCTTGGGGATTCCTGTCTTCTTGTTTACCAAAGAAGAGTTTACAGAGAATAAAGTGGAAATGTTCTGCCGTGGACACTCACCCACTTCTTGTTGTGGGCAATATTTCTCTGTGACAAAGGATGGGCCTGCCACAGGGATGGGAAGGGCACTGAGGCTACCTAATTGGGGTTAGGATCCCCTAAGACTCCCTAAGGCTATGGTGACTCATGCTTGGAGGATCAGATCAAAGGCATCCTCAGATACACAGTGAGTTTGAGGCTAACCTCAGAAACAGAAATAAGGCTGTGGTGGAGATAGCTTGGGTGGCCAAGCACGCACTTCGCAAGCGCAGGGACCTGCATCCGACCCCAGAACCCATGTCAAAATAGCAGGTGCTGGCAACCCCAGCATGAGGGAGACAGAAACAGGAAGATCCCTGTGGGGTTCTGGCCAGCCATCCTAGACCAATCAGAAACCTTGCCTGTAAGGAAGTGGGTAGCATTTCTGAGGATCACACCTGAGGTTGTCTTCCAGCTCCATGGACACACACACACACCTGCACGGACATGAACACACACAACAACATTTTGTTTTTTTTTTTTTAAAAAAAAAGACCTCAAAGCACTATGGCTCTCATTTACTATTCTATTGCTCTGATAAACACCAGGACTAAAACCAACTTGGGGAGGAAAGGGCTTATTTGGATTAAATGTTACAGTCAATAGTTGAGAGAAGTCATGATAGGAACTCAAAGCAGGAACCTAGAGACAGGAACTGATACAGTCCAGGAGCACCTGTCCAGGGGTGACACCGCCCCGCAATGGTCTGGGCCTTCCCACATCAATCATTAGCCAAGGAAATGCTGCAGGATTGCCCCTAGGCCAATCTGATGGAGGAGGCAGTTCCTCAGTACGTTTGTCATCGCTTGCCTGTCCCTACACCAAGTGGAGCCGAGTCATTGTTTGTTCCATGTTTGCTGTGTTTCTGTAGCTCAGAGTACGTGTGGCAGCAGTTTCTAGTTCATGGATGGCTTGCCTAACTCCAGGTCATTATGCTGATGTCCACTTAACCCTGGAAGAGCGATGGATGTTGTGATTCTAGTCCACAGTCAGGGCAGCTGAAGATGAGTACTGAGAACCGAGCCTTACATCCCATGGCCAGTAGGGAAGAGAGCCAGGTATGACTCCACTCCACAACTGACCCACATTCTATGCCACTGTCTCCCTTTGTAGTAGAGAGACTGTGGTATGTGGCAAAGCTTTTGCTTTTCTCCTCAAAGTGAACACTGCCCAGCAATGCCTGATCAGAAGCACCTTGCTGTAAAGATCAGCTTGGCCTTTGGGGTCACAGAGCTGTTTGAGATCCTAGGCTAGAGAGAGAACTACTTTCCTAATGGTTTAACAAATTCATTTTAATAGTGCCGCTTTATTTAATTCCCAGAAATTCTGAGACAGATTCTATACAGGCGAACAAATTAAGGATCAAAGACCCCGAATGGCTTGTCCAGGATATTATAGCGCCTAAATGGCAGTTAGAACTCACACTTGGCTGGTCACCTGTGGAAATGCCCTTCTGTTTACTATCCAGGCGCCTGTCTGGAGCAACAAAGAATCTAGCCATGTGAATCTGATGTAGCAATCATTTCTTCTCAGCCTCCCCCGTTTCTGAGAGAACCCAACCCTGTTCACAGTTTGGACGGCCCAAGCCCAGCAAGCCACATGACTTCTATCCCTACCCCTTGACCTGACTGGGCACGTGTGACATCTCATCCCTGCTGGGCCTGTGGGAGTCTGCTGGGATTTGAGGTTGAGACTCAGGCTGCCGGGCAGGAGGTGTCATCTTGAGCTGGTTAGATGTATGGCTCTGAGGCTAGAGGGGGTGCTGTGGTTGAGTTCAAATGCTTGGAAGAGCAGGAATGTGGACCTTGGAAGACGAAGATAGTTGGCTAATAATATACAGAGGGAAACAAAGGTGGGGAAACCAAAGCCCAAAGGAGGCTGGCAGGGAGGAAAAAAAACTAGAGGAAGAAAGGGAAAAGGTGGTGGAATGGAAAGAGGGAGGGAGGGAAGAAGAGAAGAGGGAGGGAGAGAGAAGGGAGGGAAGAAGAGAAGAGGGAGGGAGGAAGGGGAGGAAGGAAGGGAAGGGAAAATGTGGCATAAGGCAAGACACCTAACAGCATTTTGGATCCTCTGGTCTTCGGCTATTATCCACACTCTCTGACCTTGAGCACTCATTGCTCTGAGCTTCAGACCTAAGTCCTCACCCGGGGCACGATGAGTGGAGCAGATGCCATAGCTTGGGGTCTGCAGGGCATAGAACTGGGTCTTGTCTGCTTGGCTGCAGCTCTGCACCTGCTGCTGAAGCCCTTCGTGTGGGGCTTGCACTCTCCCGTCAGAGGGGAGAGTAGTGCTCTCCTGACAATGTGGTCTTTATAAAATGAACTCTGTTGATGGACCCTGGGCAGAAGTGTCTGCTCATCAGGACCGAAAAGAGGGACAAGTGATCCTGCAAGTGCCCAGTGACCCCTATAGGGCGCTTCAGTCTTTTCTGTGTTGAGGAGACCACAGCAAATGAGAAGGGGCTGGGGTAGCATTTGATTCACTTGGACCATTTCTCTCCTGCCAAAGATGCTGTGGGAATGGGTGAGCAGGTTTGCCCTCCTTTAGACTGTGTAAGAGCCCCAGGGAGGCAATCCTAGCTAAGCTCCACAGCCTGGAAGGCAAGAATGCCACACCTCTCTTCCAGAAGAGATGCTTCAAACTCCATGTAGAAAATCAACAGTAAAGCTCCACATTCAGACTCGGCCTTAAAGACGTATCTCTCAGCATGCTTCCCTACTGAAAACTTATGGAAAGACAGACACTGATCCATATAACTCTACTGTAGAGGGGAACCCTGGGAATAGGGCTCACCCTGGGAATCTCCCAGCCCCTAGTACACTGAAGTTCTCTGAGACTGAGGGTGTAGTTCAGGAGAAGAGCAGTTACCTAGCATGCATAAGATCTTAGCTCAATCCCCAACAACAGTGAAGGGAAGGATGGAGAAGGGGAAGGAGAAGGGGAGAGAGAGAGAGAGAGAGAGAGAGAGAGAGAGAGAGAGAGAG
>LOJH01011793.1:0-13009 GCA_001685095.1 Ellobius talpinus
TTATTAACCAATGAAAGTAACACATAGACAGATGACCCTCCTCCATCAGGTCCCTGTAATGGCTAGTTTTATGTCAACTCGACACAATCTACAGTCATTTTGGAGGAAGGTACCTCAGTTGAAAACATAAGCCTACTAGTCTGGCCTGTGGGAAAGCTTGTATGCATTTTCTTGATCGATGATTAATATAGGAGGGATAGGCTCGCAGTAGATGGTGCCACAGCTGAGCAAGCAATCCTGGGTGCTGAAAATATGCAAGATGAGCAAGGTTTATGGACCAAGCTAGTAATCAGAGTTCCTCCATGGCTTCTGCATCAGGTCCTGCCTCCAAATTTTCACCTTGATTTCCTGCCCTGATTTTCTTGGTAATGGAGTGTGACCTGAGTGTTGTAACATAGAATAAACCCTTCACTCCCAAGTTTTGCTCTGTCAGGTTGTTTTACCACAACAGAAACAATTACCCATGACTCACCAGGTCTCACAGTGTCCATCTGCTTAATTCAGGTCTAGAACTTCTTTTCCCACCTTTCTGACGAACTCTACAGCTTGACTTCAAAGGATCAACATTCAAGTGGACTGGTGGACAGACCCTGCTTCCTAAATTACGTGAAGCACAGTCATTCCTGACTGTCACCTTGAAGTTCACTGATTTTTGTAGCCAAAAGAGAGTCCCTTTTTTGGAGAAGGAGGAGGCCACTTGTTAGTTTCTGGCTGCTCAGCCCTGAAATAATCGCACAGAAACTGTATTAATTAAATCACTGCTTGGCCCATTAGCTCTAGCTTCTTATTGGCTAACTTACATCTAATTTAACCCATTTCTATTAATCTGTGTATTGCCATGTGTCTGTGCCTTATTGGCTAAGGTTCCGACTAGCATCTGTCTCTGGTGGCTCCATGGTGGCTCTCTCTCTCTCTGCCTTCCTTCTCCCCGCATTCAGTCCAGTTTTCCCCAGCTACCTAAGTTCTACCCTATCAACAGGCCAAGGCAATTTCTTTATTTGTTAACCAATGAAAGCAACATATAGACAGAGGGACCTCCCACACCATCCCTTATTTATTTATTTTTTGTATTAAACTGTGTCATTCCTGATAAGGTTGTTTATTTTCTGTTATATTTCATTTGTTTGTTTGTTTTATTTTGTTTGAGAACTGGTCTAGCTGTGCAGCCCTAACTGGCTTGACCTGTGGCAATCCTTCCTCCTCAGCTCGCTGGTGCTAGAACTTCAATATGAACATCACACTTAGCACAGGTCTGTTTCCTCATGGATGTGATGTGCACCATGTTCCTGTTTCTAGTGTCCATCTGCCACACTCACTGTGTCTATAGTTGTCACATTTATTGAGACTTTACTAGCCAGGTGAGTGATCTGATTTGTGAGTAATTGCCTGAGGAGTATATTTTGTAGGTGTGAGATAACATGCCATGCCTGTTGACAATGATTTTGTTGTGAGGGAACTCACAGGAAGGCAGTGGCTTCTCAGATAATTACACTGTAGTCTTGGAGCAGTGTGTTTTCCAGTGCTGTGTTCATATGTTCTCATGCTCCAAAACAGGTACATACATGGCCTCTATGCTTATTTTTTTTCCCTTTTTCTTTTGATGGGTGGCAGAGATATTCATTCTATTTTTGAAAGGCAAATTCCATCTAGGTCTAGAGGAAAATGATCTTTTCAGTGCCTTTAGAATATTGAACACTTCCCCATCCTGGCTCCAGCTTCAACTAACCTTTCAGATTTTCATTTGCCTCCCTGATTTTACAGACACCAGCTTTATTCCGTCTCTCTTTACATGAAGTTCTGTCAAAGTATCACAATCTGCTAGCCTCTTTCAGGTTAGCAGTTCAGCTTGGCTCAGCTTCCTTAGGGGATGACACTCACCCCCTCATAGTTAATGGGGCACACAAGCTGCCCTCATGACTTCCACTTCCTGGGGTTGCTTTTTATCATGGGTGTCTTAATATTTCACTCAGGCTGCTTTCCATGAATGTAGAGGACTCTACAGTAATCCCCCACCCACACCTATGTTTCTAACAACTCTTGAAAATTATTCTTGCACTTCCTTAATATTTATTTCTACTTTTATGGAAATCATATTCCCACTCTGTAATTGTTTATTTTCCTATTATAACTTTATTCCCTTAAAAATATCACTCCAACAAATAATCACACAGTTCAGAATGGAGGTTTTTTTGTGATGAGGACAGGGCAAGTGGTCAAAACAATCTACAATATAAACCTGTGTGACAAAATGGAAACAACTCTTTTTTTTGTAACAGGAAGGCTGTTGTTTATCCTGGCTGCCCAGAACCAAAATAATCACACAGAAACCATATTCATTAAAACCGTTCTGGGTCCATTACCTCTAACTTTTTAATGGCTAACACTTATATTAATTTAACCCATTTCTATTAATCTGCTTATTGCCACGTGGCAGTGGCTTTCCGGCAAAGATTTGGCCTGTCTGACTCTGGCTGCTCCATGGCGTCTCTTCCTGACTCTACCCTTCTTCCTCCCAGCATTCAGTCCAGTACTCCTGCCTACCTAAGTTCTGCCCTATCAACAGGTCAAGGCAGTTTCTTTATTTATTAACCAAGAAAAGCAACACACCAAGAGAAGACCCTCCCACACCACTTTTTATTATTTGTTTACATGTTTATTTATTTTTAGCTTGCCATTTCTCTCATAATTTTGGCCGTTTGCCAAGAATATTTTCTAGGCCACATTTTTGCCTTAAATTTACATATCTTAAACCATTTTCCAGAAGCTATTGACATTGTAGTAAATGAATTTCCATCGCTTTCTTTGGCAAATATTTTAAACATTTCCCACTTATGCTCTGGTACTCAAGTACGCCTTATGGGAATCACACCTTAGCAATTGTTGGCTGTCCTGAAACATTCCATCTTGTAGGGAAGCTCACTAGGACTCAAAATACTAAAGGCAGGCTTGTTAAGATGCGAGAGAAGCCATGAGTCTCAGAAGGCTCTGAAACTTGCAAGACTCACAGAGTTCCCACTTCCCAAAGATGAATAATCAGTTAGGACCATTGAAGAAAGGAGGCTCAATGTGCCAACGCCCTACCAGTCTTCCAGACAACTTTAAGGTTCCAGCATCTATGGCTACCAGAGCTGGGATATGCTTTCTGAGAGCTACCTTTGATTTAACCGCACTCCTCGAATAACTATTCACTAATATTCTTGTTCATAACCCCAGTAAGCTGTCTGTCATCGGTTCCCTATCTGGAATAAGAAGAGTTTGTATATCTCTCCCCAGTGTCACACAACACATGTTGAATTTGTCACTCTGAAGACAAATGCCAAATGCTTGGGTTTTTATGGTCTAGCACTCAGCTAATTGTTGCTTCTTTGCAACTTTTGGCTCTCTCTCACAGCCTACGTACCTGCCTTGGTCTAGTGCTGAGGCTGCTAGAGGTAATTAAATTATTTTATATCATTTCAGAGATTTCTACACTCTTCCTCACTGATGAATTAGCAAACACAGTGTTAATTCTTAAGATGGAAGAATTGTTTCTTGTTCCTCTGTTTTAATTATGCATTGAAAGAGAAGAGGATATGTTATAAAACTTTTACAGTTGAGATTGCAGCAGCATTCAGAGGAAGAAGAGAACGCTGCAACACGAAATTTTGGCAGAGTTGCCTGCTTTGTCATTTGCGTTCTGTGGTGGATGTTTTTGTAACCAGATGACATTTCATGCTGGTCACATTTAGCCTTGGAAGCCCTTAGTTCCTGAGTCAGTTGGGCAACACAAGCAGTGCTGAGCCTTCTTGCAGATGCTTCTGTGCCAACTATGGAGTCTAATAAAAAAGGGACCTTTGCTGTGTCTTATAAAGATCTCCTTGTTGAAGTGATTCTGTTAAACACCACGGCAAATGTTCTTCTAAAGTATTTCCCCACACTGTTCTTTTTCTAAAGGTCTAAGCCCATTTGTCAAAAGATAAATTTGATGCAGCCCACTGAAATTCACAGTATAAAATCCCCTGTTTCGGGAACTCTGTCTCATAGTCTTACTTACAGATTTACTGTCAGTTTTCAGTGCTTATAATTTCCAAAATTTACCCTTTCTTTAATTTTATTTATTAAGAATTTGCCTAAGTTTCTATCTTCTCTCCCACAACCAGAAATCATCAACTATTTATGCTGGAGTCTTGAACCTCTTGCTCTTTCCTTGCCACTCCTTGGAGTTTCTCAGGATTTTGATATAAAAAAAATTATGTTTAGCAACTTCTCCTAATGTCTTTGGGACCAGTAACCTGTTCTTAATACTGGACTGTAGTTAATATTGCATGATCTGAGATTAGGACAAGAACATACAAGCATTACACCATAAGATTTTTCATTCATTTGGATTTGGTCCACTTGAAGAACAGTCTTTATATAGATAATAGTTTTTCTTCTTATGTGTTTAGTTTCCTAAACTATGGAGTGAAGTGTCATTATTTTCTGAAAGTGTATTGATTTTACATGCTCTGTCACTGTGTGTGATGCTGTTGCAGGTCACCCACAGTACACCTAGGAGACACACTGCTTCATGAGGCCCATTTTGCATTGACACACTGAGTCTCAGAGGTGGCACACTTAATCAGGAACACAAAACGGCTGAAATACAGAAACTCACTTAGACCTGATTGAGTTTTTCTCTGGTCTGAGATCATCTTATGTTAAATTTCAACATAAAGGCAGACTCCTTATATACTTCTCCCCTACCTGAACTTGCTATGCCATCTCAATATTCTGATTTTCTATAATATATAACTCCTGGTGTGATACACTCTCACTACTAAGCCTCAGACACTCTCCACTTACATATGTGTCACAAATAGTCTTTGAGACTCAGTGAATTCCAAGTATCTTCCCCAGCTGATCTGAGGGATATTAATCAAATACATTAGTATTTGACTCACTCAGGTTAATGCTAACATTATTAGAAACAGACATTACTAAATAGCAGGGCTTGGGAGCACAAAGATTCTTGTACTCACAGATCTACAGGGAAAGCAGGAATGCTAAGCACACATGAGAATCTGCTCAATGAAATGGACACATAACCTGTTCTTCCATCCAGAAGATGGAAAAATTGGAGGTGATTAACAGCCTGACAATCTGTGTTATCTGTTGGGTCATGCTATATCAAGCTCCAAAGCCACAACCAGGACCGGAGGTGGCTGGTAATCTGACTGACATTTACATTACCCATACAGTTGGGGGCTTCCCCAAACTCCCCAAGCAGGCCCAGAGATGACTAATAGCCCAAATGACCCCTACAGAAGGTATGACTGAGACCAGGTCATATCCTTCCCTGGGCCCTTAAATTAGTACAGACAGCTTATCTTGAGAACCCAGCATCTTGGAAGAAATAGCACATGCCTTGAATTAAGTTTCAATGTAATTATGCTTTCCTGTGCACTGGGGATTGTATTACATTAGGAAACTTCCAGATTACATTGTGTTTAAACATACTGGCAATAAACTGCCTGGTGTCAGACTCAACCTGAACCAAGTTTGCAATGTCACGTCTTTGGGGTTCTTTCCCCACCTCAGGAACACCCTCAGCTGGGGAACACTGACACCCTTTTAAAGAAAAGCTTCCTTATCTACACTCTCACCCTAAGCATGATGACCCTTTTCTTTCTCTCTGGAGCTTCAGGCTCACCTCAACGAAAATGTCCTCCTTAGTATATGAGTTTCAGTTGAATTCACTATTATTTTAAAAATTTAGAAATATTAAGTTTCTAATAACTATATTGGGAGCTACAAAAATAAAAGAAAACATGAATTCTTTGCAACATGTCACAGTCCCATTTATTTCTCTAAAATACCCATTCTTATTCCCTAGGAGAAATCTGTAAAACACAGATAGAGTTCAACACTGCCTGGATGTAGGTATGGAAAGCTCTGCATTCAGAATTTGCTACTTCAGAATTGGCTGTGGAAGAATTGCACCACAGAGAAAGGGTAGCATTTGTGTCCTGTTGTTCTGTGCCTGTCCTAGCAGTCTGATGATGGGATGTGGGCTGGAATCTTCTGCTGTCCATCTTGACTTAGTAAGTAGAGCCCTCTCTTTTCTGAAATCCCCTTTGTCCTTTAAATTCATTCTTTGATTGGTCTCTTGAGTTATACTCATTTCCAGGACAGAAATGAGTGCCAAGAAGCTAATACTTTTCCCACTCCTTGCTTATTCCCATTGTAGACCATCAAAGTCAGAAACCAATAAGATTGCCTGAAAGTCAACTGTGCTTTGTTCTGGCTTCCATCTCTCATGCACCCTAATTCCTGAGGGCTATGTTCTGTTTTCTGAGCATCACAGCTAAGGTTGACCATGCCATCTCAGTTCCTAAATTTCTCCATCAACAACAAGAGGATGCAATCCAAGTTCCCAGCATTTGCTTCCCTGATGTGATTCCACTGTAGTTAACAGTTCCAAGAATATTAACATCCAGATGCACAAATGACTAGAAACTCTGTTGCTCATTAGAACTAGATTATGCTTCTGACACAAATTTTCTTTTTTAATTTACTTAGCTTTCCTTCTTCAACCCCCTTCACCATACCCTTTCTCTCCCTTTTCCCTTCTCCCCCAATATCCTTCCTTTTCCCTTCTCCTCCACATCTCTCCTCTTTCCTTTCCTCCCCTTCCTCTTTCCCCTCCCTTAGCTTTCCTCTGGCCTAAGCAGCCTCCCGTGTCCTCTTCTTCTCCCTTTCTTCCCCCCCTTACTGTTGCAGACATTTTTCCTTTAGCTTCTAAACTGGTGTCTGAATGAAATAAATTCTCACAAAATCTAAATCATACAATAGTTTTACCTCTGATCTTAGTAACTGTAAAGATGTGTATAACAAGGAATATTTCTCAACTGTTAGCAGGGATTCTAAGATGCTGGCCTGAAGGGAAAACCATGTGAGAAATCAATTCTTTTAGCTCTGGAATCACAGGTTTTCCTCAATAGAATTACAGCACTTGATGTTGCTAAGTCTTCGTTTCTGTAGTGCTTAGATAACCATTTTGCTACAAATTAATAACTGCATTCCTTGTTAATTATTTATGGATATTAATTAAAATTCTGGTGACTTGCAACTTTCTTGCAAATAGGAGATTTTCATCAAATCATGATCAGAGGACTTTTAGAACAGAGCCTTTGGAAAAAAAATCCTTAAAAAAAGCCCACTTCCAAAATTCTGGACTCATTTTTAAGCTTGTTTTAGATAAGTTATCAGCTGTTGAGCTTCCTTACTTTGTAGAGTTCTAACTGCACAGATTCCTTCCTAAACCACTATAACAGACCTAACAATGTGCTCAAATAGCTTTGGATTTTTGCAACATTAGCCAAAGTTAAAACTTATAGCATTATTTGTCAAAGATTTCAATTTATTTCCTCTCTAATATCCTTCAAAATTTCTTTCATTGATATCTACTTCTATGACATAATAAACTGTTTTGTCTATCACAAAGGAGAAGTAGAATAGGTGACAATATTCAACAAGGGTTTTATGAACTATGCATGCATGACTCTGTTCCATCATTTCATCTCATGCAATAATATTTCAGATATCAGTCTTCCAGATGCTGTTATATGAGGTACAAGGTTGGTGCAATCAGAAAATTATTGTGTTCTTCAGGCCCCTACATCCCCACATAGTTGTAGAAAAGAGGCAAGACTTTAAATGTACAGAAGCATGAACCAGAGAATGGAAACTTCTTTAACTAAGTAGGTGGCAATGAGAACATTCCAGACTCATATCCAAGAAGCTTCACACATATCAAAATGCTTTTCATTGTTTCCATTGGTCTGTGTTTCAGATCATGTCATACAGTTGTACATGTCACACTCCTGAAAAGGTGAGGTGCTTTCAGGTCAAATGTCAAGAAAATGATGAGGAAAGAATGTTGCTCCCTCTAAAAGTACATTGACAGATTTATCCATAAACCGATACTAATAGCAAACTTGTATATCAGATATATTATTATGGAATTTATTTTGAAACTGTAGAATAGGGGGAAATAACTAAAGTCAAAGGAAGCATTGTATTCCACAGAAGTATAGAATTTTCCATTTGATAATATTTGACAGCCATTATTCCCTTCTGTCTTTAAGACTGGAGTTTCTACCTGGTATATCTGATGCAGAATATATCCTAAAACATGACACAGTCATACGTTTGACAACTGTGGTTCCATGTACAAGCACCCTTATGATCTTTGTGGCTTAATGTCAAGACAGCTTCATTTCATAGTGGTGGTAAGCATGAGGAATAAATCTCAGGAAAAAAGGAAACCCATAGTGAGAGATCAGGGACAGAAAAATAAAACTATGTGTATATAACATACCAGTGAGCAGCTTGAGATAGAGTTACAAAGCAAGGCTGGCTGAGAAAATTCTTTATCATCTTACTCTGAAGTTATACCAATCCTTTCTACCTTGATGTGTGCTATGTGCACTGATGTTTTCTAAGTAGATGCATATACTGTATGAATAGATGTTTGCTACCTTGATGTGTGCTATGTGCACTGATGTCTGCTAACTTGATCTATTCTGTATGGACTGATGTTCGCTAACTTGATCTATTCTGTATGGACTGATGTTCGCTAACTTGATCTATTCTATATGGACTGATGTTCGCTAACTTGATCTATTCTGTGTGGACTGATGTTTTATGAGTCAATATATACTATGGGGACTGACTGGGAGCTTTTCTCTCCTAGTCTGGTTATTGATACTTTTTAACACTCAGTCATATATCATCTTCATTCATTCTAACCTAGTATTTTTTCAGTACCATAAAAACTGTTTAGCTGTGAAGCACAAATTGTTTCTAGAGCTTTTGAAACTTTCAACTTTCTTCTAGTTTATCATTACTTTTGAAGGCATAATGAGAATATGAAAAATGACAAGGGTACAGTCTGACTTCATGCCTCTACATGGGCACTAAGTGCTGAACACATGAAATTCACAACAGTGTAGTTTTCAAGAAGGAAAAAGGCCATAATATCTATGCAGAGTTCTAAACTGGGCACAAAGGTACCTACATCCTATCCTAGATTCTTGAGATACTAAGAAGGATGATAATGAGTTCAAGCCAGCCTGAGCAACCTAACCAAATCCTATTGAAAAATAAGTTCTTTGCATGAATAAATAGGAAAAATATGTTCTATTTATTATATAATTTATTTCTCATAATATTTGGGATAATGTCCTAAATATTCTCCTTACATTCATTGTGACATTATCTATACAACCAGAAAGGTCTAGGAAACACAGCATCTTTGTGTTTGTTTGGGTCAGAAGTGTTTAGCAGTGTTATTGTACATTTATCTCAGTTTCATCAGTGTAATTTCCTTAGCCTAAAAAATCAAAATTTCTTACCCAATTCATAGCATATTATTTGATTGTCTATTGAAAACAAATACATACATGATTTTTCATATTTCTGTGGATAATTAAGCAAAATCAACTTTAGGAAGGTATTATTGTTAACTCCTCATTAAAGAGACTATTAGGCCACTTTCACCCGTAAAATGAGGAAATACTATGTATATTAAATATAAATGTGACTTTCCTAGGAAGTGACTAGATATAGAATGTCTATGTGGGTTTATGACAGCTATTCTGTTTTATATGATAATTATTCCACTTTCTAGAGACAGACTATTTTATGAAGTATTCTAGATTGTATGTTCTTTATAAGAGCACATAAAACCTGTTTTCCTTAGTGTGCCAGTACCTACCACAGATCTGTACCAAGTCCTCTGAATCTCTGTTATGGCTTCCATTCCAGTATTTTTGTGGGATTCCTAGAGTGCAAATGAGTGACTCATGGTTTCCTTTGCCTTCTCTTAGATGAATACCCTTTTCTTGATTTGTTTTTATATGACTTCAATGTGATAGTTTTTGTATTTTTCTTGTTATATTTTATTTTGTTATATTTCTAGAATGAATAAGTGAATAAGTGAGTGAAAGCCTATACTTGGGTAAAGGTTAACAGCTGAACTTTCATTTATACGTGCTGGGAGAAGGAAAATCAGATTCCTCCAATGGAATGACACTCGAGTTAACCACTCCAGGGCTGATTGGCCTCATGTTCAGGCATAGTTAATCAACACATAATGGACACCACAGACTTTTTAGTTTTTGTTTCTTTGTTTGTGTGTGGGTGGGTGTTTGCATGTGTGTGTGTGTGCTTTTATTTGGTTAAATTTGGTGTTTTGTTTTTTGTTCTATTTTGCTGATTTTTGTTTTTTGTTTTGGGTGTTGTTTTATTTTGTTTCCTAATCTTGGCCACTGAGGAGCATTAGTTGAGAGACTGCCTCTACTTGGAAGGTTCTGGAAGATGAATTACATGTCGCCCCTTGCTGTCTGTTCTCTTCCTCTTTGCAGTTCTCTTGTAACAGTGCCAGTTGCCATGGTGACCCTGCTGTCTTTGAATGCTTCCCAAAATGCCACTAACACTAGAAACTGGGCCCAGCAATGGAAATGTGTAGGCACAGCCCTGAAGTCCTTTCAAAATCCAACAGGTGTCCAGTAGCCCTACTTAGCAGAATGAAGCTCTGCCTGCAGATGGTAATTTTTATTCATCTGGCTTGTTTGCTTAGTTCCTGGTTTACACTGCTTTCTGGGTAGCACTTTTCTCCTCTTAAGCATCTTCCCACGTCTCCTGTCTTCAAACATCCTTGCTTATTTAGAAGGAAATGAATGCCACAGGAGGTGTTCACAGTAAGAATGTAAAGGATCTCATCCTCACCAGTCACGCTTTAACATAACTCACCAGTACTCAGACATTGTTGAATACCTGCCCAGGGTGAGGAATCATGCCTGTGTACCTATGTCCTTCCCCATAAGAAAAGAAAGAAGGAAGTGTCTAATGTCTAGACAAGCAAATAAATAAAGCATATATCGGATGAATAGAGAAATTTATTTGGCTACCTTGTATTTAACCATCTCTCTCAAAGTATGCAATAACAATGGTGGGGGAGGCCATGGGTTTGAAGCAGAGTATGGAGGGATATAGGGGATGGTTTAAAGGGGAAAAGGAAGGAAGAAATGCTGTAGTTCTATTATAATCTCAAAATAAGGGAAGAGTAAGTGAAAATAACAGTGACACAGGGAAAGTATAAATAATTCTTAGAGATGAAACAACACCGAGTTCCATGTATGAGCTACATCTTCTGACTGTCTCTTTTTTACATTGTTTAAAATCAGCATACAGTCAACAGAAGACCTAGTTGAGGTTTTGACTTCTGATTTTTAGTGGGGTGGTGAGATGCAGCATTGTGCTTAGAGATGCTGAATAGCTGGTAAGCCAGAGATACCAGGGTGAACCTTGGATGCTCTGCAGGGTACTTAGAGATGCTGAATAGATGGTAATCTAGAGATATCAGGGTGAACCTGGGATGCTCTGAAGGGTACTCAAAAATGCTGAATAGATGGTGAGCCAGAGATACCAGGGTGAACCTCGGATGCTCTGAAGGGTACTTAGAGATGCTGAATAGATGGCAAGCCAGAGATACCAGGGTGAACCTCAGATGCTATCAAGGGTGCTTAGAGATGCTGAATAGATGGCAAGCCAGAGATACCAGGGTGAACCTCAGATGCTATCAAGGGTACTCAGAGATGCTGAATAGATGTTAAACCAGAGATACCAATGTGAACCTGGGATGTTCTGAAGGGTACTTAAAGAGATGCTGAAGATCTGGTAAGCCATAGTGAACCTCAGATGTTCTTCAAGGCACTTAGAGATTCTGAATAGCCTGTGAGCCATAGACACCAGGGAGAACCACAGATGCCCTATAGGCTACTGTGTTGCTAAGTTCCTAAGCCCTGACATTTAATTGGTCATGTGGATTGAAGTACTGAAAGCATTCTCTTTGACAGGGTTTTCATGTAGCTCATAAGGCTGGCCTCAAGCTGTCAATCCTCCTCCCAACATTCCTCAGGGCTTTGATTATAGGTGTTAACCACCAAGACTAGCTCTAAATTCATTTTTATCTCATAATACTTTCAACTTACTATGAGTATTTGGAGGAGGTAACTCCAAAGAATATCAAAAAGACACTTGTATAGAGAATTTCAAAGAAAGTGTAAGGGATAGGAAATGGGAGACATACACACGTTTTGCTAATACACATATGGTTCCAATATAATACATTTTGCACACACACACAAACACAGACACACACACAGACACACACACAGACACACACATTTTGGTAGTTATGTATATGTTCTGTTCACCACAGACTTATTCATTAAGAGTTCATTTTAATTTTCCCAGGAGTCATTAGAACTCTTTCTAGATAATCCTTTTTGGAAATAAAGTTTCAATAAATAATGCATAGTTTATACACCCAAGTTTCCTAAAATTTAGATGCAATCATATACAACTCTGTTGCTATTTTCTTCTCTTTGTTTGTGTCCTAACATTTATTTTAGTGCACCTGAAATGTGTCTAGAGATGGTAGGAACTGTAGGAGACTTTAGCTAAACAGGACTTCCTAGTTCCAGGACTACATCATGGAGGGGAGTCTCTGGCTCAAATCCTTCTGGGATGTCTGTCTTCCTCTTTCAGCTGCTGTCTGCTCTGATCCTGAGACAAGGTTTAAGTAAACCCGAGGCAGGCAGGATTCAGTCCTTTTATCCCCTTATTCTCCTTTAGGGCACAGCTGCCAGTCACAACCCTCTCTATTGCCTAAGCTATGGTTATGCCCTGCTGGAGTCAGACCCAGTCAGCGTTCTAATGGGCCCCAGTCAAGGTCTTTAGGAGTGAAAATAAACGTGAATGGATGGAGTTTTTGAGCCACTCTGAAGTCTAGGAAAGAAAAACATGTGTACAATGAAAGGTGGTCATTTCATTATTCCAGGGTTGCCTTTGGAGCTGTTGTCTGTGTAGAATTGAATGAGCCACAAAGGCCTTGAAGCTCATTTTACTTCTGGCTTTAGAGTATCCTTTCCTCCTCCTCCTCCTCCTCTCTCTCTCTCTCTCTCTCTCTCTCTCTCTCTCT
>LOJH01011793.1:15537-26159 GCA_001685095.1 Ellobius talpinus
AGATAGATAGATAGATATAGATGATAGATAGATACATATGGATGATAGAAAGAAAGAGAGAGAGAGAGACAGAGACAGAGACAGAGACAGAAAGGATAGACAGAACAACCTAGATAATCCTCTAGTTTACTGGTCACATTTTACTCTAAGCCTGACACAAACTAAAGTAACACAGCAAGAGATAACATCAACTGAAGAATTCCCTCCATCAGATTCACCTCTGGGATTTCTTTGGGGGCATTTTCTTGATTATAAAACAATGTGGGAGGGCCCAGTCACCATGGGTGGTGCCAGCCCCTAGCAGGTGGGCCTTTCCTTTAAGCAAGGCTAATAAATGTGAGCCTGAGAGCAAGCCAGTACAGTGTTCTTCCATTGCCTCTGCTTCAGTTACCACCTTCAAGTTCCTAACTTGAGTTCCTGTCCTGGCTTCCTTCTATAAGGAACTGCGACAGGGAATCATAAGATATTTCCTTCCCCAAGCCATTTCTGATCACTGTTTTATCAGAACAGCAAAAAGCTAACTAAAACCAATTTCTTTATTGTAGAGGAATTAAAAAATTGTAGCAACTTTCAGTCAAAGATATCTACAATTGAAATCTCGTTTATTATCTATTTAAACATGCAATTTTTAAAAAATAATTAGATTTATGATTTATTATTTATAAAATAGCTGTAATCTATGTATATTTCTAAGATAATTATAGACTAATGATATATATGAATTGTCTAACATATACCTGATACATATACATGATATATTTCGGACATTTGTGGTTTAGATACAAAACTGATCTAAGTCTATGGTTTCCATGCTAGATGGCTTTTTAAATATAGTGTAAATGTTTCAAATTGAGTGAACAGAATTTTGTACTTCTGTAATTGTTGTCATTATTCTATTTCTCTGAGAAGAACAAAGCATTTTATATCTTATATATCTACCCAGAACTTTGGATTTTATTAATAGTAAATTCAAAGATATGTGACTAATCTTCATATATTTTTCTTAGAAACCAAAACAAAAGCAAAACATAATCCAAATGAAATCAAATCTTAAAAAATAAGCAAAAGTTTAAAACATTAAATAAAAATTGGGAATAATTAGGGAGATTATCGATAGAATAAAAGAGCCTGCCTGGGGCAGCTACTGTTTTCCTAAAAAGAGACAATTTACAACATCAAATTCAATTATGACTTTTAGGGAAAAAAGAAATTAATTATATAAATTGCTATATAGTCATTCCTTAAAAATAGAAAATGTGGCCAGGTGGTTGTGGTGTATGCCTTTAATCGCAGCACTTGAGAGGCAGAGGCAGAGGCAGAGGCAGGTGGATCTCTGTGAGTTTGAGGCCAGCCTGGTCTACAGAGCAAGTTCCAGTACAGTCAGGGCTACACAGAGAAACCCTTTCTCAGAAAACCAAATACATGTATGTATGTATGCGTGTGTGTGTGTGAGCACACACATGTGTTTGTATTCTAACAAACATTTACAAAATATAGAAAATATATAATATGCTTGCTTAGAAAATGAATGCACTCCATAGGTTAAAAGCTAGAGTTTGTGGAGCTGACCACAGCTATAAGATCAGGGCTATAAGATGATGTTTCCATATGGCTTGAGAAATGGGCTGTAAATAAAGCTGCCATGACAGATGTCTGAATTCAAGAATAGTGCAAGTGATAATTTCTTCAGTTAGCCTAAAATTATTAGACATCTCATGATGTGATATCAAGTTGAAATATTTGCATTTTAATTTAAAATATTACCCCAGATGCTATCACAGTAAGGAAAGCAAATAAGGAAAGCACTTCATCCTCAAATCTTTAGTATTTCAGAGTGAAGGCATAAAAGGTTTTCTTTATCATAGGAAAGGAACAAGAGCAGGCAAACTTCACAGAAGTGGGTTGGTGGGTTGGCAGGGATTCTAACCGACAGCTGAAGATGAAATATATCTGTAACATCAATTGTCTGTAGTAAGGAAAGTTAAAGTGCACATTCTATTGTTTGCTTCAGATCTTGAATCCTGAAACACATAAATATTATTTAAAGGAATACTATAGAGTGCTTAAACATAAGGTAAGAAAGCCTTCATGGCCTCACAGAAAAATATAACCTCACATAGTTTAACTAGCAGTGTGTCAACCCTATTTAAATACCCTATTAACAATTAAATTACATATACAATATTATTAAGGAAGCATATTTGCATTAATTTAATTGTTGTGAAATAACTTTTTATGATACATGATCAGTAGTTCCATGATTCATACATGTACTTTGCATACTTCTCAGCCAGGATTACAATAAGTTTATCTAGTGAACAGGTGAATTTCTCAGGCAGAGAGGCTGTTTATGGAAAGTTTCAGAAGCTCTAATCTAAGAGAATTTTTTTCATATGTCCGACAGCCTGTGAGTAATAGTAGAAACAGAGTGATCCAAAAATTACATTCTGGTGATTGTGAACCACACTTGCATTGGAGCAGGGTGTGACCAGAGAATGGGGTGGGGCTTGTAATTTGCTGTTATAGACAACTCAGCAAAGACAAAGAATGAGAGAATTATAAAGCAATAGCATCTACAGAATGGAAAACACAAACTGTGATACATCAAAATCCCATTAACAGCTACAACAAAATGATCAAAGAATCTAGGAACACACATTTTGCATTTCAGATAATTCAAGCCCCATTAAAGAATAAAATAAAGGAAAAAAAGGTTTAATCACAAACATCTGTGCAAAGTAGTGAAGCTCTCCACTGCAATATGGAAACAGCAAGATGATTATACAATAAATTCTATTACTTACTAATGAATAAACAGAGCATTAAGTTTACAAATAAATTACGGTAATAAAGAGAAATATTCATTATTTAAAATGTTATGGTTTCTTATGTAGTAAATTTAAGATACCTTTCAAATAAGTGTTTTAATAAATTTTCACTATGAACAGAATCATGTATAAACATCTCATTCATATAGAATGGGTGTTTAAAGAGTTAATATTGCTAACCACACTAGCATATTCTCAATATTTCCCAGCTGAATCTAAGTGGCAAAGAGCCATATCAGTGGTAAGGAACCATGACTTTATCCCAATAAAAGGTAATTGAGAAAACGTATTAAAGGCTGTAAGTATTTAGTAATACTTGGACTACTTACAAAGAGTAAGTAAGCATCAACTAAAAATCTGTAATGAAAAACGTACTAGTATTGAAAAAAGCTAAAGGTTGTGGGAGCATTCTGGAGGGGAAAATATGTATATGCCATTTCTGCAACGTGTTCAAATCATGAACCACATTGTCATGCACACTATGGCTAAAATGAGATGATATTCAAAGCCACCTAACTTACTGAATTTAAACAATAATCTTTAAAATACCAGCAGAGATAAAAATAGGAAGTGACAAAAATTCTCTACCCGTTCCATAGTTAACTAACCTGTACAGTTTGTTAGCCATGGCTACTAAACAAATGTATGACAACGAACATGTTCTCTGGAAAACTTATTCCATTTATAGGCACTTAAATGTTTTCTGCTATGATTATATTCACATCTTAACAAGACAAGTCACATGAAATATCCATTATTCATACCAATCAAAAGTACTATTTATATACACACAAAAAGTAGAATTTGAAGCAAAGATTGCCAAAATATTGTAAAGAATGGATATCAACAACCTGGTCATGATTCTTTGGGGGGAGTGAATGTGTTGGGTTGGTGGGAGTGAATCTGATGAATGGGTGAGTTTAAATTGATGTTTCTCCCATATTTTCAATTCCTTAAATCTATGATATATGCAGGGCTTAATGGATCGTGAATTGTTTCCCTGGGATTATGTGTATCCAGTAACACGAGAATATCCATACTTACAAATCTCTGTATTCAAAAATGAACTATACATAATACATTTTTTGTAACTGATGAAGAAGTGTTTTCTTATTTTCTCTTTTCAACATTACATCAAATTACCTCAAAGGGAGGAGTCACTGAATACATGGTGAAACCAATTATGGAAGTGGATAAAGTCACATGACTCAAAGAAACATGGCTTCCCATGCAAATCAATTGAAAATCAAGATGGCTATAAATGGATGATACAGTGTCTGGAATAAAAAGATCAATTTACATAATTCATGGTTTCAGAAATAGGAGTATCCAGTTGGCAATTAAATGGAAAAATATTTATAACAACAATAAGTTCAACAAAATGAGTTGTAATTGCATATAATAATTCCACTGTGGTGCTGAAGTATAAACTCAAGCTAGAATAATGTGTGACACTATGTGTGTTGCTAGGTGATTAGATGTCCAGATGTTGTCTATGTCCGTAATATAACTGAGTGAGTACCGTTTCCATTAAAATACCAGCAGGTGTCTACAGAAAACTAACATTATAATTCTAAAATTCATTGAGAAGAATCAAAAAGCAAAAATTTGCTGGTAAGACAAGAACAGTTGGAGGGAGCAAACTTTGGAAGAATGAGGATTAAACATGGACTTTTAATGATTAAATCATTATATTTCTTTGAAATACAACTTTTTATAAATGAATCAGGGTATAATACAAAAATACATATGTCTCACTTTCTTTTACTGTCTACAGACTGATAAATGGTTGTTAGCTGATAGGTGATGATTGTGATAGATAAGTAGTAGATACATGAATAGGCAAATAGTAGATAAAATATCAATTGATAAATGGTAAATAAAGAGATGAGAGATATTTGGTTCTTTTATGATACATAAGAGATAATGAATAGATACATAGGTAGATAGATAAACAGATAGATATTTTCTACATAGAACAAGTATCAAAAACTATATTGAATAATGAGTTCAGAAATAGATTAGAAAGCTGTTGTGACTGGATTATCTTTCTGTATATATATACATGGATACTGTAACCTTTGATATATTAGAAGTAAACTCATTTGCAGATAGAATCTTTATAAAAAACAATAAAGTTAAAATATGTTTGTTATGGTGGGGTGTAAACAGGATTAGATTCTTATAAAAAGAAAAAATTGAACACAAAATCACAGAAAAAAAATGATGTACACGAAATTGGGAGAAGAGACCTCTCCACATTGTGATGAGAATACTGTCATAGTCTCTGAAGAAACTAAGCCTGAACCAGCTTGAATTTTTAGCTCAAGACTCCAAAATTGTTACGCAAAACCCTATTTTCATCATTACCCATTCTGTGTACTTTCTTGTGACCATATTAACAAATGCAAGATCTAACCCTACTTAAAAGTGAGTAGAACTGACACAGAGAAATGGAAGCAAAAATTTATGAAAATGGAGCCATTATCCCACAGAATACCTGAGAAGTATTTCATAAAGTAGCTGTAATTTCTGTGCTGACTGGTTTCTGTCAACCCAGCACAAGCTAGAGCTATGCAGAAGAGTGCGCCACCATGCATGAGAAAAGGCCTCTGTAAGTCTGGCCTGAAGGCACACCTTTGGGGCCTTTCCTCAGCTAGTGACTGGATTGGGAGGGTCCAGTTCCCAGTAAGCAGTGTTCCCCCAGTGTTAAGTCCTCGGTATCATCAGAAAGTAGCCACGGAGGACAGGCAGTAATAAACACTCTTCAGTGGCTTCTGCATTAGTTTTTGCTTCCTGGTCTCTGCCTTGAGTTTCTGCTGGCTTTTCTGGATGATAGACTAAAAGCTGTAAGGAGAAAGAAACTCTTTACTCCCCAAATTGCTTTAGGTCATAGTCACTATCACAGAAATAGCAAAGTAATTAACACAGATTTCATTCCTATGCCACTCACACACTTTTTTGAAGGGTAAAACAGTAATCTCCTTACGTGAAAGTGTGAGAAAATATCAAATATAAACTAATATATTTCAGAGAATTCAAGCTGACAAGTACATATTAAAATAAACTTAATAGTTTTATTGTACTGTGTTTACCAATGAGAATAATGTATACCACAGAAATAGTCAAAAAAGTATGTGTATGGCCACATATGCTGATTTTATTACTCTGTAAGAAAAAGAAGAGTGGGAACACGCTAAACATGCAGTGATAAGATTGACTGAACTACACACAGAACAGAATGCATCGTAGCACCTGTCAGCAGGAAGGAAGGAACTTCGAGAGACACACAGCCAATTGTAGAGCATGGGTGAAGGGTGAGCCTATATGGTTATGCCTCTAAAGAAAATTTGTTGGAAGATAAACACTTCCTTCAAACAGAACAACATACTCTGTCCATTTCCACTCTGTAGATTTATGAAGTTTGAAACTAGAAGATGCTGATTAATTAAGTTTTTTGGCTGTATTTCTCTAATTAATTATATTTTGTTTATGATTACTGTTGTGTTAACTAAGCAATAGATTGTTTGAAGTCCTGAAGTGTGTTTTATCGCAAAGGTTGGGAATGCTAAATACGATAATGAAATTAAAAATGATTGCAAACTATAGGAAAAATAGCAAAACATAAATAATAGTTATTTTAATTTAATCAAAAATCCTCAATGTTGAGCATAAAGAAGGAAGAAGCAATAGACGATAAATTTTATGGAAAACACACTGGACATTTAGCTCCACACTCATAGCCAGGTCAGCATTCTTGGTCTGATGTCAGTGTATTTTTAGAGCCATAGCTGAGACAGGGAGCATGGAGCTGACTGATAGACCACTTCTATAATAGCATCTTGCCCTTGGAAGTGATTTATTATCTTATTGACTTAGATATGTCTACTGGAAAATAGAGTGACCAGGAGCACTTACCTCCTGAAGTTCTTGTGAGTACAAAATGAGTTATATGATCTCTCATGCAAAACTTGGCCAATGTTTTTTTTTCATCAGTTTGACTTATAATGTATATGATGATACTCTAGGGACATGTTTATTGTACAAGAGAAACCAAGAAATCACACTGTACTTTTGGGTGAAATAAAGATGAACCCTTATTATTATTATTTGTTATTTGATTTTGTCAGTGTGACCTATGAACTCCTGAGACAGTCTATTGATTATTTATTAATAATTAATAGATTATTGATTAATGGTTATTGATTTATGGTTATTGATTAATCCTTGTTGGAATGGGTCTTCTGCTTCAAGGTCATTGTAGAATAGCATACTTTGCAGTTACATACCATTCCAATTCCCTTCATTCAAGAAGAAGCTAATGGGTGGCAAACACCTACACTTAGCAAAGAAATCAAAAAATCAAAAACAAAAGTAGTCACTGAAGCCTATTCTAAACGAAATAAATTTATTAACCACTGATAAACTCTACAGTGCAAATTACTCTTCTATATTTCTGCAGAACACCCATGAAATTCACTAAGTTTCTCAGGAATAAAGATGCTACTCATTTTGAAAACCTCATTATTTATATTGAGGTCAAAACTCTCTATAAAGATACAATTTAATACAAAAATGTGGTCGAGGCCGGTATCTCACTTTTTTTTATTTTTTGCTTTTTAGAACTTTATTTCAATGTAACTGTATGTATAAGAAATACACTCGTATTGGTTAATAGAATGCAATTATGTTTAACTTATCCTACACAATTTTGACCAGAAACTTGGTACATGGTTTACAATTTAAAAAAAAAGAAAGACATGAAAATGGCAATCTTGTTTATTTCTATCTATTACAGATGTATAAAAGATCCTCCATCAAACGCTGCTGAAGGCATCAGAACCTTGAGAAATACACCTTTGGTTTGCCTCAGAAAAGTAACACATATTGCACTGTAAAGGTTTATAAATTGGTGCGAAGCATTGTTGTAATGTTACAATAGCAGTTTTAGGAGTTCAGTAACTAATGGGAGACTGTAGGATACATGCAGAATTGTAAGAGCTATCTCACTTAAGTTTGGTGCCCTTTTCTACAAGTTTACAATGGAATCCAACCACCTTTCACTGCGCTCGGCTCTCTGTTTTCTTGGTGAAGGGCTAATTAAAAGTTGCTGAAATCTTAAACATGCCAACATCACTAACCGCCATCTCTATCCAAAGAGCACACAAATAATTTACAAGAGCAGGTTTCTTATTCATTTTATTTCCCATGATGAAAGAAAATTGATCACTGTGTTTTCCTGTTTATTTTCTTCTCATGTAGTTAGGCACTCTCTCATCTGGACCATTGTATGTCGGCTTCTGTGCCCATATTCTCCACATCTTCATGCTAAACCTTTAGAAAGGGAAAACATTTCAAACTTTCAATCTGGCCTTGTCTTTGCCCGACTAGAACATTTTCAGTTCACTATTATTTTGCAAACAGGGTCCCAAGTCCTAAAGGTCACTCAGAAGCCTGGCATGTCTCTTCCCCTCTTCCCACATTTTCTTGACAGCTACCAGATCTCCCACTCCTTCACTGGAGCTTCATGGTTGACATTTATTCGCTTAAAATAACTTTATTGACATTGGCAATTTACAAGTGCTTTCGCCCTTTGTCTAGCTAATTCATATTTACCTTTAAAATGTTTTCTTTCTTATCCCAGTCCCACATCTCAAGCTCACGTATACACACAGGCAAACCCGCATTTACTGCAGGCTGAGCTTTTCCTTAAATGTCAACTTCATCTTTCTGTCCAAGTTCGCTGGAATTCCTGTATGCATTGATGGCCTTTCAGAATGCTTGTCCTTTCTCCTGCCTGCTTTTAAAACCAATAGTGCTTCTGTTTTCTTCTCTGTGGACCGAGGATGAAAACAGTGCCCCTGCTTTCTATTTGACTCTACCCGCAAGTGTATTCTCCAGTAAAAAAGCCTACCTTAGCTTTTGGGATATTTCTCCAAAGCCTGTATCTTGCAACAGATATTGAAATGCCTAGAAAAATATAGTGCTATTGCAGAAATCATCTACTTTCTCAACTATACCGGGTAGACTACATTAGTACGTAGAAATTGTCCCTTGTTGGGGACTCTCGGTCTGCCTAGTTCTCTCTGTAAGGAAAGTATTTCTCCAGGCAGAGTGTGTGCGGGGCTCTCACGCCTTTCTTCTGTGTTAGACAGGACTATGAAGAGCTAGAGAAGCAGCTGAAGGAAGTGTTTAAGGAGCGCAGCACAGTCCTGCGGCAGCTGACAAAGACATCCCGAGAACTGGACAGGATCAAAGTCAACCTTCAGGTGAGCTGGAAACTGATTTTGTCACCCTCTGGACAGATGTACATTTTTAAACAATTTTCTCTACATCTCTGGCCTTTACCAATCCAGTTAATATTTATTATTGTTTTATCTTTGAAATAAAATGTCTTTTGATATGCTCTAGAGACCTGCAGTTTCCAAACAACAAAAGGAGTAAACTGTGTACTTGCCAAAGCCATCAGTTTCTCTCAGCTTTCAAAATCAATTTGGTCCCTGTGTTCTTGACAATACAACATGAAGGAGAGAAATTAAACTGAGAGTCAAAAAATGTAGGAAGGATATTTAGAAATTTGGATTTTTTTCCCCCTGGGCTAGTTCTAAAGATCCTTTAAGCAACTTTTTATAGAAATGGATAAATGTTTTACAAAGGAGACTATCATGTTTAAAATATGAGAAAATAAAAGCAAGATACATTTCAGATAAAAAAAATCTTTCTGAAACATCTAGTAGTACTTTATTTTCCCTATGAAAGTTCTTTTTTATTTGAGTTAAAATAGAAACTCTTTTCACACATTATGTTCTAATTATGATTTCTCCTCCTCTGATTCCTCCAGGTTTTCCCTACCTTCCCTCCCACTAGGATCTACCCCTTTTCTGCCTCTTGAGAGAAAACAAACAGGATCTTATGCATAATAATATAATAGTATACAACAATCAGAATAGGACAAAAACAAACATCAGGAGGAAAAGAGCCAAAGAAAAAGTACAGCAAACACATAAAGACACAGAAACATCCATGTACACACCCACAGGAAACCCATAGAAATCATAAAACCAGAAGCCATAACATATACAGAAAGGACGGTGAGGTAAAAAAAAAACTTTATGGGACACACATTGTGAGACAAAGAATGGTACTTTTTGATGTCTGACTTTGCACATTGCCTTCTCTGAGTACCTACTGTGTACTAAATTCTTTAGTTGCATTGCATGACTTAATTCTTTTGAATAAGTAGAGGAAATGGTACTTCAACTGTGATTTTTTTATGGTGCATAAGTAATATATTCAAAAGACAGTAGTTCTGAAAGTCAGTAAAGACTCCAGAGCTTAAATGTAAGCTAGTTTGCTCCAGAGACTTTTCACAGGCCACAGAACTGAGGCTGTCTGTATGTTGTCTTGGGCCTCAAGGTCTGTATGTTACACTGTTGCCATGACGACACTCTGGGGAAGATGATGGTGTGACGGGAACCTCCTTCAGCCAATGGCCCTTGGGAGCTGGACCAGGTTGGGTTGTGACCTTTGGGTTCCTGAAAAGCTCCTATAGCACTCAGCTCTCTCTCTGCTTCCTGAACTCCATACCTTGAGGCTGGACCCCCGTTTCTGTTCTGTGAGTTTTCCCCCTTAATAAAGAAAGGCATTAAAATACACCATTTGGAGTCAGTTTGGGATTTTTTTGAGGTAATCTTTTTTATTTATTGAAAAATTTCCACCTCCTCCCATTTCCCTCCCACTCCTCCCCTCCCCTTCCCCCTCCCTCTCCAGTCCTAAGAGCAGTCAGGGTTCCCT
>LOJH01011794.1:12916-23769 GCA_001685095.1 Ellobius talpinus
TGTTTGTCATAACCAGAACCTGGAAACAACCTAAATGCCCCTCTACCAAAGAATTGATAGGAAAAATGTGGTACATTTCCACAATGGGTTCTACGCAGCAGAAAAGATAATGACATCTTGAAACTTGTGGGCAAATGGATAGATCTAGAAAGCATCTTATTGCATGAGGCAACCCAGACTCAGAAAGACCAATATCATATGTACTCACTCATAAGTGGCTTTTAGACCTAAAGCAAAGAAAACCAGCCTACAGTTCACCATCCCAGAAAACCTAGACAACAATGAGGACTCTGAGAGAAACATACATGAATCTAATCTACATGGGAAGTAGGAGAAGACAAGATCTCCTGAGTAAATTGGGAGCATGGGGACCATGCGAGAGAGTTGAATGGGAGGGAAGAGGAAGGGAGGGGAGCAGAGGAAAAAATGTATAGCTCAATAAAATCAATAAAGCAAACAAACAAAAAAGTACTGGAGTAAAGGTATATTTGTAGATGTTATGCTTATCTATGAGCATATATATTCTTGTGTATTCTTTTGTAATAGATTTGAAAGTCTCCTTTAGAGGAATAATAGTGTCTTCAGGAAAATTATCACATGCTGCCCTACAGTGATATTTGGCAGTTTGATGTGTCCCTCAATAAAGAGACAGACATGACTGGTCTACAAGGGTTTATGCTCACACTACCATACAGAGAAAAAGTCAAAATCTTCTGAGGAAAGTAGTCAAGTGTCATGGAACTTTATGTCCCTGTGAGAAAAATGCAAATGATTGTCAAAGTCGGAGGTGACATTCCTCCACAAAATCCATTAATAAGATGAAAAGCACTGATGGGGTATCAGGTTTGCTTTTGAGTGGGAATTGTAGAATTAAAAGTATGAAATGACTCCACTCATGGGAAGCTGATGTGTTGGTATTATCACATAAAAGAAATGCCCTGAAGAGAGCTACACTTCCCACTAACCCCTCTGCAAGGCCAGTTAGAACTTCAGGGATATGCTTGTATTGTTACAGTCTGGAACCTAACTACAGCTTATCTTGGGTTGTCTGTAGTTCCCTTACTAACCCTTTTTTGTCCAGCTCTCTTTCTGTACTAACATCCTTACAGTCAACAGGATAAACCTTTCAGAATGTATTGTGTTAGCAGACTGCTAACATGTAACCACTCAAATACTAGAGTATCATTAGGCAGCATCCGGGGCCCATAGCAGAGACTTCCCCACTTCCTTTACCTGCCTTCCTAATGTTTATACCAGTATATTTGAAAAGTGCCTAAAATTTTGACTTCACTTGTACTACTCCTAAAAATAAAACAAGAAGCGCTCTAGCTAACCATTACTCCATTGGAACATGGAATGTGGAGTAACTAAACTTTTGCTCCTGGATAACTCATATTCAACTCCAGAAAAAAAATATTTCTGACATCCTTAAAAGAAGATTTGTGTACTTATGTCAACAGTGGTAATAGTGGGGTTTTCTAAAAGAATATAACTAATAGAAATACACAAGAGGCTTATTAATTTAACCTACAATATGTCATACAGGTAGTGCATGAAGGGCTGCATCATAATGGAAAGGTTAAGAGCACAGTAGTTAGTGAGGATGGATATCTTAGCATCCCAATGCAGTGCTAAAAATCCAGAGTTTACTGGAGATATGCTGTTCTTCCTTCAGTGTTTGAATCCAAAAGAAGTTGGTTCTTAAATTAGTAAAGAAATGATTCAGCAAAGAACAGAGGAACTTGTCAGTAAGAGCCATAAAATGTAGGTAAATAACAAAAGCCAAGATCCCTTCCTTCATATCCTTTTATCTGAACTGCCACCAGAAGGTGATGCACAGATTTAAGATGGAACTTACTGATTCAAACAATCTAATCAAGAAAGTCCCTCACAGAAGCTACTGTTAGCTTGTGAGTTGTTAAAGCCATCAAGCTCTTGAAAACACTCCATTTTCTCATCCTTTATTCCCGTCTCTCTCTTCTTAGCTATGGAGGAGCCTTGCCTTGGAAAGAGCCACATGACTTGCAGTCACCAGTGAACTGTGCGCAGATCTGGTCTGCTCTGCATTTCTGAAAGCTATGAACTTTCATTTTAACATTTCCACAAAAGAATTAATTTAAAAGCAATGAAAATCAAAACCAATAGGTTAAAATTATTAAAATCACTGAAAAGTTCTGAAATAGAAAATAAACATTGTCTGTGCACACATGTAAATTAAGAAACAGTGCAGCCGTTGCATAAAAAGCAGAAGTTCGGAAGCTTAAAACAGAGACATTATTTTGTGTGCACAACTTACTTGTTATTTAATCAGAAGTACATGACTCTCTGTTTCTCAACCTTTTCTTCTAGTCTACAAAGCAGAAAATCTAACCTATGTTTACTGCGTTTCTGTAGTTATTTTGAAGAATAAAATTTTTATTGAAAAATCATATATTATAGTTACTAATATACAAATGGGAAAATAGTAGCTTTTCTTGAGATTAACTCTGTCCACATAAAATACGAAAGAATACTAAAACAGTTAATAATCTAAAAACTTACTTCTTTATCTGTAAAAAAAAATCTGACACTAGGGATTTGGGGATCAATGCAGTAACTCCTGTCTTCTTCTGGGATCTGGTCCAGTGTCTCTAGAGGACTACAGCTGAGGACCTCCGCTACAGTCCTTGCTATCATGTTGTTTTCCACAGATTGTGGTAGAGGAAGGAATGAAGTCAAATGGGCTCTTGTCAGGTAAATCAGCTCCCAGTTTACAGCGCTCAGATTTAAACCCGAAGCAATATCCTTGCCTGAATGTCTTTATGTTGATTCCTGTGTATTAACACTGATCCTCATTCCAAACACAGACCATGACAGGCCTCCCTGTGGAATAAGCATTTCTTTATAGCTATATTATATAGGTTCTTCAGGTGAAGTGTACATTATCAAGAGAGGAAGGTATTTATCCCCTTTTCTGCTCCAGTTTATTGTCCCTTCTTTGCTTGAAGATTTGTCTTCATATTCATGATATACAGCTAATGGTTGTTCATTCACCCCACCTGAGCATGTATGTGTGCATATATGCATAAATAGACATTTGTGCTATCATTTCCAAAGCTTTTATTCTCCTAAACACAAATATTGCAAGAGAATGCTTCTTTAAAAATCAAATTATCCTTCCTCCTTCCTCCCATCATTCTGTTCCAGAGTCAGAGAGAGACACCATGGATCCACAGCTGGAGGTAGACAAGCTGAAACTTTGCTGGTAGGCCACGACCTTGTGGTAATATACAGATTAATAGAAATTGGTTAAATTCAGATGTAGGAGTTAGCCAATAAGAAACTATAGCTAATGGGTCAAGCAGTGATTTAAATAATAAAAAAATCAAATTATCCTCTTTCTGCAAATTTTATCTTAGCGTCCTATGTGGAGAGTTGTAAAGTGCTGCCTTCCCCCAGATCTGACTTTCTTGTCCAAAAATAAAAGTTCCTCACATTGCACAGAAGCTTTCTCAAATTTTACATTTTATTCACTCTTGAGTCTTATGTGGCTTAAATTATCCTCTCAATAATACTGGATATGCCTTTAGAATGGGCACCACTAGTTCACATCTGCATTTTCCACTTGGGGTTTAGTGGCTGAACACAGGGTGCTTTCCAGATACTGACTATCTTCTCAGTTCGCAACATGTTTCTCATAGTGTTGAGCACCAAGCAGTGTGTTCACAGTATGATATTCAAATGTAGATTAACTAAGAAGTGCACAGCCTTCAAAATTTCCAAATCCACTTCATGCAAAAGCATGTTTTCTTACATTATTAGTCCAATAACTTTATAGTAACTAAATAAAATTAATAAAAACAGAAGGAGAGAAATTCCCACACAGTCTAAATTCTAAAATACTAACATAGCTATTTAGCTCAATTTCTAAAAATGAATTTAACACAATTATAGTCACTTTACATACATTAGCTATCTTTCTGCTTTTCTCAGCAAGGGAACTAGATATAATTTATCACAGTTTCTGCACAGAAATTCGATTTAAATGCTGTATAATACTCTGCTGAGTACATAAGCCATGATCTACTTAATCATTCAAATTTTGATGGCCATTTAAGTTTTTTCAGTTTTGTTCATTTTTTAAATAACCATATTAACTATATTTGAATGAAATAATTTTTCATATTTTGAGCATTTCTTTCACAAGAAATTCCACAAGTACGTGTTCTGAGTTTGTTTATTAATCTTTTACTGTTCTATTAAAAATATCTCCTAAAAGCTTTTTATTAAGATCCTATTAATTTTGTCTTAACACATTTCATATTACCCTAGCGAGTCTCAAGAGGTTATGATAAGGATAAAGAATATGATGAGATGCACAAAGCTCTCCTGATGCTCTTAGTGCAACCATATGTCCAAATATACCTGAGATTTTGAACACCAAAATATGCTAGTCTCACTACATAAACTTCCAGTATTGTCCAATATTTGACAAAAGTGAAGATGGTTTAAAATGAAGTAATACATGAAAGAAGAGGAAAAAATAGAGAAAAAAGCTGAATATTCTCTTCAAATGTTTATTATTCTTAAGATTTTTTACTAGTATTTCTTTATAGTTTTCATAAGTAATATTAATTATGATAAACAAGAAATGAATTACATATACATATCCACACATACACACACACACATATATATACATACACACACATACACACACACACATATATATATATATACATACTCACACATACTTTATATCTAATGTATATCCATGCTCTATGTCCATCACCATTTCCTACCCTAACACTACACATTGTCTTATTGATAAGTTTCAACAGTACATGTCAAAAGCTCTGAAAACTGCAAATAAATAAACTTGGAGCAGAAAATATTAGAGTCTGCAATCTTTTCTATGATCCTGAGAATGTGACATGCAGAAGGGAGTCAGCTCATTAAGTCATCACAAGTTCAGGGCAGAATTTGCATTGTTAACCAAAATTTTCCTTGTCAACATAAATAGGAACCATGAATTTGATGGCTGGAAGTTGGCCATGCATGTGGGGTGAGTGAGTCTTAAAGGATATAGCAGAGTATCCTTTAAGATACTCTATGTCATCTGTAGCCAGGTGACATAGGTGGGAACATTAATTTTAAGAACGGCTAAGTGGAGCTACAGATGTCATGGTTCAGATATCACACAATCTCCATCTTCTGATAGTAAAGTATTTGGGAGGGAGTCAGACAAGTACAGGGTCCTAAAGTGGATAGTGTTCTATTATACAACAAGGCATTAAAGAAAATTTAAAAAAAATTGACAAATTATATAAATTTGAAGCCTAGATCTTATTTATTTTTTACAAACTGAACTCAACCATTGTAACTATCCTACAAATCAATAAAATGGAACAGGGTGTTGAGGAGATGGCTCAGGGATAAAAGCATTTACTAAAGGATCAGGTGTAGTTTTCAGTACCCACACACCAGCTCACAACTGTCTGTTACTCCAGGTTTAATAAGTCCAATGTTTAGAGTCTTAGCTGGTCATCATTGTGGATTCCTGGAAATTTTCCTAGTGCCATGTTTCTCACTAGCCCTTTAATGGCTTCCTCAATCAAGATATAGCTTTCCTTTCTCTCCTTCACTGCCCATCCTCCTTCTTGAGCATCCCATTTCCTCTTGTTTTCCTCCTAAGTCCCCTTCTCACCTCCCCTCCCCTTCCAAGTGGAGAGGAAGCCTAAGCCGGCCTTCCCCTGTAATCAGATGACTATCTTAATTGTCATCAAAGAACCTTCAGCCAGCAACTGATGGAAGCAGATACAGAGATCTACAGCTAAGCTCTGGGCCAACCTACAGGAGACTAGGCTAGGAGAAAGAGGAGCAATAATATGAGCCAATGGGTAAAGACCATGTTGGTGATACCCACAGAATCAGCTGACCTAAGCTAGTGAGAGCTCACTGAATCTGAACAAATAACAGAGTAACCTGCATAGGACCAAACTAGGTCCAATGAATGTGGGGGATAGTTGTGAGGCTTGGACAGTCTATGGGGCCACTGGCAATGGACCCAGAATTTATCCCTAGTGCTTGAACTGGCATCTAGGAGCACATTATTCTTGAACTGGCATCTAGGAGCACATTGTTTTTGGAGGGATACCTTGCTCAGCCTAGAAATAGGGGGGAAGGCCTTGTCTTTGCCTTGAAGCAAAGTGTCAGACTTTGTTGACTCTTCATGGGAAGCCTTACCCTTTCTGAGGAGTGGCTGGGGAGGTAGGGTAGAGGAAAATGGAAGACAAGGGAAGAGGGCAGGGAGTGGGAACGAGGAAAGCTATGTAAAATGAGAAAAGATTGTATTCAAAAAATTCTTAATTAAGAAAAAGTAATCCAATGCTTCTTTTGATCGCCATAGTATCTACATGCATGTGGTGCACATACACACACTCAGGCACATGCATGTACACACAATCAGCACACAATAAATATTTTAAAAATAGTCAGATCGTTTTAAAATCTCTAGGGATCCTCACAGTCTTTCATCTGCTCACCCTAATAGAACCTGCTATGTTATTTCTACCTCCACTTCTTTTCTTTTTATACTCTATGCGGTTTATTTGTGTGTTTTGTTGCATAGCCATTTTTTAATATAACTAGAACATTCTCCTGGAAAGAGGAGAGAAGGTCAGGCAATGCACAAGTCTTAAGAGCTTCAAGAAGTTACAAGGTCATTCTTTAAATATAGAGAAGTCACAACAATTTCTGGGGAAGGGAGACTGTCTGGTAGCCCAATTGACTGCAAGCTGCACAGCAAGCTCCAAGGTACAGTTTCCATGAGTTGCCACTTATGCTTTGGGTGGGTGCCTCAGTCATGCATCTGCCTTTGTGCCACCAAGGTTGTCTCTGATGGAACCATTTCTTTGATCTGCGGTTGGTGTTTCCACCTAGGATGGATATGCATTTGATCACACACCCCACAATTCACCCACCAGTTTAACCTTGTTCAATGCTATGTATGTTGGTTTTGTCCAAGTCATTTTGTTTGCTGAGGTTTTCATTCATTTTCATTTGTTTGCTTTTTTAGATGGGTAAATTATACTTCAACACAAAATTTGCAACAATTATTCACATCTTCTATTTGTGGTATATATTTACGATGGTTTCATCATTGTTACTATGAAAAACCCTGGACTAGTTTGATCACTGGTCAACAAGAGAGACTTTCACTTTGATAAACACCTAGGAGAGGAACCAGTGAGAAAAGCAAGAAGGTAGTTTCTGACTGCCAGACAATTTACCCAGGTTCATGCAACCACTAAGGGGAAAGCAAGCTAAAGTTTTGCTTGTTGCTCTTAGGAAATTTAATTTCAGTTGAAAGAGTTCATTTCATCCAGTTAGGCAAAAAAAAAATGTTTACAAGCACAAAAAAGAGACAACAGTCAATAATAATATATTATCTATGTCAATTACTGATATACTAGATATTAAATATTTCATTGTATAAACATCAAAGATAAAATATATAATAGATATGTTAATTACCTTAATATATTCATTACAAAAACTGTAACTCTAAAATTACACTAAACACAGAATGCTGGAAATATGTCAGTTATTTGCCGATTAAAATTTAAAATATAAGGTATAAAGTGTTTCTACTTTACCACCTATCCTCATTTTGCAATTCTTTATGAATATTTTAAAAATCTTATCAAAATATTTTCCTTCATATGTTATTAAATGCTTTATTTTGTCTGTTAAGTAGCTAATTACCGTAGTATATATGTAAAAATTTTTTCCTATATTATTAGATAAATCCTACTTTGTGTATATATTTGGGGCTGTTTGTGATATTTATAAGTCTATTAATGAGAAATATTTGCCTATAATTGTTTACAGTAATGTTCTGGGCACGTTGTAATGGCATGGTATATTGGAAGGATGGTCTAGATGCAAAAGAAACCATGGACTGACTATATGTATACATTATAAAATTGAATTTGTTGGTTTGGCTTATTTGATATCCACTCATCTAACAAAGGCTTTTTGCATGCTGGTGAATCAGGGAAATGTGTAGCTGCTCAGTTTGTTAAACCTGAAGCCTCAAAAATCCTTTTTCAAACTACATTTCTTCAACAGATACAGTACTTCGTTTATGTGATTAAGTTGTACATTAAAACGTTTTTCAATTTTTCCAATTGTGAAAAGTTTAGTGAAAATTTACTGTATATTTTATCTCAAGAATAAAATTTAGTACATAAATTTTCATACTTACCTCCTTTCTAACAGGATATTTCAGAGTATTTTTCCATCTAGAATACACTTTAAGTTGCAGATGATCAGTGTGATATCCCCATGACTATCCTATCAATTTTTTTCAATTCATTTGAAATAGTTTGTCATTCCTTTTGATTTATGAGAATCATACTCTTTCAACTCCTTTAACCTCATGATTGTATTAAGAAATATTGATTTTAATTTTTAGTTTAATTATGTGCTCTCAAAAATTCTGGAAGAATTTATCTTTTTAAATTAGTGAAAATCATTTATTTTTGTGACCCAGATATGACCAAGTTTTATGAATGAATTGTGTGTGAATGAAGAAAACCTGTATTGTGTCAATTCTGGATAAATTATAACCAGTTTTAGCATATTTCATTCATTATCTATTCATTTATTTTATGTCTTCACTGACATATTTATTTTTGTAATTCATTTCATCTTGGATTTATTAGCCCTCCCCCTTTTCTTTGCTTTATTCAAGACAAGGATTTACTTTGTAGTGCAGGCTGTTTTTAAATTTGTGATCCTCTGACCTTAAATGTTTGAACTGCAAGTTTATGCCCCATACCTGAATCAGCCTACTGATTCAGTTTACTCAAGTTAATAAAGTAAATTTCTAAGGAGCATTGTGAGAAGTAATTCACAGTGTTCCTCTGGGTCCATTTAACCTTGTTGTCTGTATCTAGATATCTCTCACTCATCCAATAGTGCAAGATTTGGTAGAATTTATTGGTACTTCTCCTTCTGACCCTGAATTGTTTAGCTCTTTCAGCCCCACACACAGATATCATCTTACATTTAAGAATTATGGCATAAGTAGAGCACAGGTAGTGAAGAAAGGGAATGGGAAGAATAATATAATACATAAATGGATTGGTCCAAACAAAAGGTAAGGAAAGTGTGGCAAATATTTTTAAATAAGAAAATAAGATAGATACTTATAAAGGCATAGGGTGGTAATAATTTTCATGAATTAGACCCATGAAGGATGGTGATGGTTGTAAACAATTCATAGTATATGTAGACTGCTTCTAGGTGAGAGCTGTGCTCCAGACATTGTCATAGGAACACAACGTCCATCACCTAGGGACTATAACACTTTCAATTGGAGGATACTGTCTTTTCTCAGGAACAAAAAATCGGCAAAATAATTTTCCTGGATCCACACAGCTAGGTTGTGCTGTTTACAGCTAGTTAGCTATATAAGGTCTCTTGGACAAAATGTAGAAGAGCTACAATAAAATACAAACTAGCTTGCAAATTACTAGGAATGAAACCATTTGCCATGTATGATGAGGCAAAGCAGAAAGGGAAATGATAATGCTTGCTAGACCACACTACTGTGTGGTTTCATAGCTCCCCATTCCACCATCTTCCCTCTTCACTTCAAATCTCTACAGCAATTCCTGGGGTCAGTTCCAATCCTAGCACTTTGTTTTGGGAGTTGCTAACAGACTCATGTGACAAAATGGCAATTATTCAGAATGCATTTGGTAACTAAAATCCTTCCGTTGTTTGCAAAGTCACACTATGTTGAAATAGGAGCAATGCATCAGCATGGAGAAGCCAGGAAAATACAAACAGATTGCAGAATTCTCAGTGTAATCACAGAGCTTTCCCATCAAGACACCAGTTTTCTTTCTAAGAGACTTTTAAATTGTTTTTCTAATATTTATAAGGCAAGGGATCATTTTTTGCGACGATGTTTGGACAGACAAAAATCCATTTCTTACTATCTCCTAGTAAGGCTTATGAGTAACAGGAAATAAAGTGAAATTTAAAGCAAGAAATACTTACTAATCCATCCCCAGAAGAGAGGAGAACCAGGTAATGTATCTGCTTTAGAAAAGTAGAAATTAGGGCTGGGGAGAGGGCTTAGTGGCTAAGAGGATTTGCTGCATTTACAAAGGAAACAGGCTCAGTGTCAAGCAGCAACAATCAGGTAGCTGACAACTACTTGTAATTCCAGTTCTAGGGCTGCTGATGCCCCTTCTGGATGATGCATCCATGTGAAACACATCCATACACCCAGGCACTTATGTACAATTAAATAAATAAATAACTTTCTAAACAATGAAAGCTAGACTTCATTCAGTGTGACTGGGATAGAGACTCAGAAATGTCCAAGTTTAGACTTGATGGCGGTGTATATGACACTTCACTACCCAAGTAACTTCTGTCTTTCCTTCCTTTTTTAATTCTTTTCCATGAATCAATGTGTATGATCAGCGGGGGGGGGGAAAGGCCACCACATATTCATGGAAGTCAGAGGGAAACGAGTGTCCTTTATGTTTCTTTTTGATTGAGACCACTAGGACCTTCTTAAGTCGGAAGTGTCCATGGTCCTCACCTCCCATTTTCCACACAGGGAAAGTGATTATAGACACTTAAACCACTGACTCTAGTTTTTATGTGGGATCTGAGGGTGCAAACTCAGGACATCAATGTGGCCAAGCAAGTCCTTGACCCACTGAGTCATCTCTTGAGCCCACAAGTGTACTTCACAGAATTTCAGTCTTTGCTATTACTCATCCTAAGTAGTGCTAAGGTGTGTGTGTGTGTGTGTGTGTGTGTGTGTGTGTGTGTGTGTGTGTGTG
>LOJH01011795.1:7692-19626 GCA_001685095.1 Ellobius talpinus
TGGAAGAGCAGGCAATGCTCTTAACCTCTGAGCCATCTCTCCAGCCCCTTCCCAGACATTCTTATGCACATAAATCTTACTCACCCTGAAAATATCCTGCAAAACATTTCTCCAGCCAAGTGAGCTCCACATGTGTCCTGTGGTGTCATCATAACATACAGAAGTTTATAGGGTCTAATCTCTAAGCAAATCTCAGAAAGGATTAGGCATTATTATTCTCAGGAGCTGGGTTTCACAGATAAATACTGTGTAGACACACTGAGATGGTGAGCTAAATATAAATGGCAAAAACCTCATTTTGGTGAAATTGGGGGACTTGTACACTGCCTTGACTCATTGATTAATCTTCAGCAGTCAATCTCAGGTCCTGCAAACCCAAATGCCTCTGTCTCCAATGCTTTGGTTTGTTTTACAGCCTTCTCCTGCACTATCCAATGAATGCTATAAAAATAAAATGTTTATTTTCCATTACAGCAGGAGGGAAAATGTCAAGAATGAGACCACAAAAACACCATGCCGTAAAAAAATAAAAATAAAAAGATCATGCTATGTCCCAGGTCTTTTCTTCTTAGTAAGTCTGACAGCAGTTACCATTGGGCCGTCAGATCAAGTCAAAGAGCATGGACTTTCCAAGCCAGACATTTAAATGTGGTTGCTATCATAAAAAATTAAATAGCCAGGCACAGTGGCACAGATCTATAATCCCAGCACTAGGGAAGTAGAGGCAAGAGGGTCAGGAGTTCAAGGTCATCCTAGGAAATGTTGTGAATTCTACATCCCAGGCTACATGAGACACTGTCTCAATTCATACACACACCAAAATATTGAAATAAAAACTGAAATAAGCATTATTTCCTTTTTTAATTATTTATTTTTATTTTGCGTGCATGGGTGTTGGGTCCCCTGGAACTGGAGTCACAGATAGCTGTGAGCTGTTATGTGGGTGTTGGGAATGGATCCCGGGTCCTCTGGAAGAGCAGTCAGTGCTCTTAACCACTGAGCCATCTCTCCAGCCCCAATAAGCATGATTTCTTAATATCAGAGGGTTATTTATATTTTATTTCTTATTCATTTACCCTTATGCTCTATCATCTGTATGAACTATTATTTTCTCTTAGGTTGTTAGTCTGAAGGTTAGGAATGAAGGGTTTGTAACTCGGTTTCATATTCCCTGGTACAGCGCTAAAATGCGAGATACTTAACAATCGTTTAGTACTTGCAAAAATGGTATTTGTTGAGCCTGCTGCCTGGTAAAGCTCACTCTGATAATATCTTGAAGACAAAGGAAGGGAGGAACTATGGAACATGTGTGGTGATGATTCACTCAAAAATCACACATTTCATTAATAATCTTTCAAGTTTTGTTAATAAAGAGAATCCGAAAGCAGTGGTCCATGTCTTTAAGCCCAGCACTCAAGAGTCTGAGGCAGGCAGATCTCTGTGAGTTCAAGGCCAACCTGGTCTACAAAGTGAGTTCCAGGATAGCTTGGAACTGTCTGGAATATGCATTACAAGTGTGTGTGTGTGTGTGTGTGTGTGTGTGTGTACATATTACTATAAAAAGCCCTCGAAGGTTTCACTATTCTTTTCTCCTCCTGGTCCTCAGCGTACAGTACACGGGCACACCCACAGGCTGGTGTCTCTTTCTAAGTATGCCAAGGTTTTCTTTTCACTTTTGCCATTATTTACTTACTTACTGCTTTATTGACAATTTCATACATATATGCAATGTATTATGATTATATTAACCCCCATTATCCTCTCTTGTCTCCTCTCTCTGAGCCCCTTCTTCCTGACTAGTCCTGTCTCCCACCTACCCCTCAGTTTAGCTAGGTTACTTACAAGCATGGGTAAGATGGTTATTTTACTGGAACATAAACAACTTACCAGTGGCCACACTACTGAAGAAAAAGACACTGCCTCCCACTTCTACCATTAACGCCAATGACAGTTACTCAGGAAGGGGTTGGGCACCACCCCCACCATGATGGACTGCCAGAGGGCCCAGTCCTGTGAAGGTCTTATGTAGGAGTCCCATAGCTGCTACGTGCTCATGGTTACCACATCCACATCATATCCGGATGACTATTTCATAGCACTCCTTAATCTTCATTCTTTATAGATTTTGGATTCAGGCCCGCCATAATGGATAAACTGTTTTTGCTTTGTTTTGTTTTATTTCACATCAAGGCTCAAAGAAAATTCCTCGAAAGCCAATGGTGTGCTTCTGCCAAGGGGAGGCACCTTCCAGTCAAAATTAGTTGAAACTATACTAACTTGATTTACCATCCTCCTTTCCCCCTCTCCCCTCCTCTTTCCCTTCCACTTTCTTCCCCTCCTCCTATTCAGGTACAGAGCAGTGGCCTCGTGGAGTCGTGTTCAAGGAATCGGAATCCCCTTGATTACTGCCATTGAAATTGTCTCCATCTGGGTCCTTTCCTTTATCCTGGCCATCCCAGAGGCCATCGGCTTTGTCATGGTACCGTTCGAATACCGGGGTGAGCAGTATCGAACCTGCATGCTCAACGCCACAACCAAGTTCATGGAGGTACTGAGCATTTGCACAGTTCACCCACCGTATCCAGGTCAACATTATAAAGACATGCTAAAGCCCCAAATGAATTAGCTGGGCAGGGAGGCTCCATCCTTCACTGTCCTCAGCTGCCTGGAAGGCAGCGTTGGCCTTGTGTAGCCTCTTAAGTAGAGCAGTGGTGAGTGGTGTCCTCTCCCACTCTTCCCTCAGCGCAACGACAGACATTCCGGCCGACAGACATGGACATGTCACTGTGAATGTGTGGGTTGCTCAGTTATACTTCTGAACACAAGTTTTATTTACCCTAAACGTACTTCAAAAAACTCTCCTACAGCAAAGTGAGCTGCACGCGTGCCCTATGGGGAATCACTGTAGCACACACAAAACTATAGATCCTGACCTCTACACACACTCAGCAAGGAACTGGACACCCAGAGTCCCGGAGGTCGGGCTCTCTTGCTGTAAACAGGCTGCCTTGCTGCCTGGGCTCATATTGACAGGGACTCTAGGCCTGGCACCCCGAGCACATCAGCATTGTTCTGAAAAGCTTAAGCACCTGCCTGAGCGCACTGGGAAACGCTGTTCAGAATGCATATTCCCTTTGCAAAACTCGTTCCAGGTGGACAGAGGATAGAACCAGCAAGTTATCCATGCCCCCTGAGGTGGTAGAGCTAAGTGTTTCGATGCCAGCATCACCTGCTCAGGTCCACATGACAGACAGCTCAAGCTATGCTTTCCTACAGTGGGAAATTCACCAAATTCATGATTTTGCAGTTGATTGGTTATCCTGCTTGGACATTTTTATTTTAAAATTTAAAAGACTCATGAAAACTGGCAACCTCAAAATCCAAGTCTTTTTCTTATTGCCTTCTTAGCTAGGTCAGTTCACACAATGAAAAACAAGACGGTGGGTGGTGCAGCCCAGGGTTAGGGTTTGCAGTTGGGAGGAGCACATAAGCAGTAGACTGTCCAAAGAACGGCAGCAGAGGAGGAGGGTCCTGCGAGAAGGCCCTTTCCAATCCCTGGAAATAGACCAAATGAAGCAGGCAGCATCCTAAAGCCTGAGGTTTCCATGGAAGGGTTTGAGACCAGGGAGACCAAGTGCTGGCAGGGATGACTGTGGGTTGCAATAAGGGTTTAAGTCAAACTGGTGAGGTTTCCGAGTTCATCCCAAGCCTGGAATAAACACACTTATTTTTCTAATATGACCTCCGGTCTACTCTCAGCTGCCCTCTTCGCCTTTGCTCTACTCTTGACTGGCCCAAAGCCCTCTCCAATCCCTAGCTAATGACATCAGGTTAAAAACAAAACTGTGCCACCCCTTTCTCAGTAGGCCTCTGTCATGGGGATGTGGGGGCTACTGCAACCAGCTCTGTACTGGGTCACCTTCCAGCCCACCCAGGCAGCTGCTTCTAGGCCACACCCACTGGGTCCTCAATTTTGTGAGAAGAGGGGTGGGAGGGGGTGGGGCTGTAAGTCACTGAGATGGTGGAGGGGGTGAGGCTAGGAGTGGAGGGGTGGGGGAGGGAGTGGAGGGGTGGTGCAGCCCAGTTCCAGACAGAGGTCCTTCTGCAGTAGGTGCACTAGGGGAGATCTGTTTAACAATCTGAAGAAACAAACTTCTTTGGGAGTTTGTACTTAATCTGGGATTGGATTCAGGAGTCTAGGAGCTTGGATGGGAAAAACAATGTATTTGTTTTCACTGAGTTTCTCTGACTTTAAATGTAGATGATAGCTTGTCGATGGTGGCACACGTCTTTAATCCCAGCACTCGGGAGGCTGAGGCAGGTGTATCTCTGTGAGTTCGAGCCAGCCTGGTCTACAGAACAAGTTCCAGAACAGGCAGAGCTACACAGAGAAACACTATCTCGAAAAACCAAAACCAAGTGTAGCTAGCAAAGCGCTATGACGTTTAAGGGCGCCTTGACTTTTTAGAGAGAAGCAAGTGTGCTGGCATTAATGCTTGATGCCTGCCAGCTTTTGAAGCCATTATATTATTCAGCAGGACCCGTATGCTATGCAATTTTCTGCTGAATAGATATCTTTATCAGAATTTTATTTTCAGTATTTTGATAGCTCCATTTCAATGTAATTGGTTTCCATTGTGACATTTAACTTTGTGCTTTTTAAAATACAATGCTGATGTCTAGGAATTTTACCAGTTGATAAAATGATAAAGTTCAATCCCCAGAATCCATGTTAAAAAGCTGGGCATGGTGGCACAGGTTTGTAACCCAGTGCTGGGAAGATAAAGGATTGCAGGTCCACAGGCTTTAGCCAGGAAGCCTAGCCAAAGTGGCCAGCCGTAGGTCCCAGTGGGAGACCCTGTCTCAACAAACAAGGCAGATGGCTCCTGAAGAATGGTATCTACAGTTGTTCTGCCCTACACACACACTCACACACACCCTACACACACACACACGTGCACGCACACACACACACACACACACACACACACACAGAGTATTGTTCTCAGAAGGAACCCTCATGTTCACCAGATTTCCAAGGGGGTCTATGGCACTTGACAGTTAAGAAGCCTTGCCTTAACTTTTGTCTTCTGGAACCATGTTTAGATGATTTTAACAGTCATCAAGGGTTTCTTTCCATGTCCAGAAGCTGTCAGGATTCAGGGAACAGGGTGACCATATTGAGCTATCATAAGAGGCTACATTATCCTCATTAATATAAAAGTCTGGAGAAAAAGCATGAGGAAGTAAAAAGCCTTCCCAAGTTCAAGGTTAATTCAGTAAAGCATTTGAGTATCATTGTGCAACTTTCAATTGTATTCTCCTTTAAAAAAACAGAAAACCAGGGGCTGGAGAGATGGCTCAGCGGTTCAGAGCACTGACTGCTTTTCCAGAGGGCCCGCCTGAAGTCCTAGCACCTACATGGCAGCTCATAACTGTCTGTAACTCCAGTTCCAGAGGACCTGGCACCCTCACACATAGATGCAGACAGAGAATAAAAATAAATAAAGTTTTAAAAAAGACAGAAAACTGAACAATTTGGATTTGTATAAATCCTTGCTGACAGAGACACAATGCCGAGGCAGCCCTTAGCTGCAATGTTCCAAGTCAGTAGTTTCCAGGTGGCAAGTATTAGGAGAGAGAGTGAAGTTATTGATGGCTGAGCTGCTTGACTCCGGGGTCACATAGCAGTCATACCAGGCAAAGGGTTAAGTCCACTCACCGCAGCCACAGATAAGCCATTCACTGTTAGCTTTCACTGTTCCTACGTGAGTACGTGAGTACGCTTTAACTACACAACCAAAGAGCCAGCTGATCTTATCAAAGTGTTGAGGCTCATCAATACTCAAAAGACGAAATGTCTCAGATCCCATTTTACGAACTTCAAGAGGAGACTCTTTGTACTGATAGAGCTCCTCCATTGTGTAATAGAAATTGGAATGAGGGTCTCAGAAGTCTCCTTGTAGGGATAAGTAGATATTTTTGATATGCATGTTTTTCATGTGCTACAGTTTAGAGAACAGAACCTGACTAAATCCAGTGCTAAAAAATAAAAATAAATATTGAACATAATGCCAGTTCTTTCCTGCTGTCAAAGAGGGAAACATGTGACTGAATCTGTAAGCACAAAGGGTGGCATGGGCAGGGTGCTGCACAATCCACTTAAGTCCCATGCCCCATCTTCCCTTTCCTTCACTGGACAGTTTTACCAAGACGTGAAGGACTGGTGGCTCTTTGGCTTCTACTTCTGCATGCCGCTGGTGTGCACGGCCATCTTCTACACCCTCATGACCTGTGAGATGCTCAACAGGAGGAATGGCAGCTTGCGGATTGCCCTCAGTGAACACCTCAAGCAGGTAAGTCTCCACAGTTCCCGGGAACTAGGCCGAGGCCATTTGGGATGAACAAGCCCATGAATACAGGTACTTGCTTCCAAAAGCATCACAGTTGACTGCAACTGCACAAATGACCATGGCTTCCATAAGATTAAAGCTGTCACCGTCACCATTTCTTACGGTATCTTCCCCATGCTAAGACATATTGAAATAAGCAAACATCAGTTTATTACAATTACCTAAGCTAGCCAGTACAGTAATGTGTTGTACAGATGCGTAGTCTAGGAGTGACAAGCTGGACCACACAGCCTACTGTGAGGTAGATAATACCTTCCAGGAGTGTGTTAGTACACGCTATGGTGTTTGCACAGTGTTGAAACTGCCTAGCTACACATTTTTCAGAACATATCTCTGTCTTTAAGCGGCACATGACCATGTCATATGTAACAGATTTATGCTGATTTTCTAAAAATAAAAATGTTCTCTCATAGCTGTTTTCTTTATATAGCCTTAGGAATTCCTGTTGGGAAGTGGGAATCCTGCCTGTAAACCAGATGGCCCTGGGAGGCTGGGCTTAAAGATAGTTAGTTCGAAAAGTGCATTGAGCATGTGTGTATGGATGCATTGAAATTGGCTTGTCGCTGTGCCAGGACAGAAAGATGCCTGTGCTCATCTTCGCCTGTGCGTTTTGTAGTCTAGTTGTGAATAAAATACAAATGCAGGCAATTAGAAAATAGAACGACGCAGGGCAGTCCAAGCAGCCGTACAGTAAGAAGCCGGGGGCCCTGTATGAAATGAAACTGGAGAAACTGCCTGTGGATGAGGGGGAATGAGGTCTGTTATTTTGGGGAAAGCAGAGGACAAACGCTGTCTCAGTTGGAGGGTGAAGCCCTGGGAGAATGTGGAATGGGCACCAGGCAATTGGGAGCAGGAAAACAGAAATCAGTTTGGTCAGATCAGCACCTCAAATAAGACTCATGATAGGAAATTTGACTGAACACAGAAAAGGAGGTGAAATCTTGGAGGCCCAAAGTCTCAGAAGGAATTTGGACATGCCAGTGGGAGCTAATGTGCCCTGTCGGCAGCAGGTAGAACAGTTGTACGGACTTTGGGACTCTGGAACTTCCTGGTCACATGACATTGGGCAGATTATTTCATGTCTCTAAGCTTTTAGTTTCTCATAAGCATGTAGTAATATGTTTACAGATTGCCAAAGGTATATAAGGTGCCTAACAGTGTCCAGTTCCTAGTACACACTCAGCAAATAATTCATTTATGTTGATTCATAGAGTTAAAGTGGAAGTGCAAGTAAGTGCTTGGCAGCAGTGGGAGAGTCCATACGAACATATAATAACGTGGGAGAGTACATACGAACATATAATAACATGGGAGAGTCCATACGAACATTCAATCACAGTGGGAGAGTACATACAAACATATAATACACATAGTGGGAGAGTACATACAAACATACACACGGGGAGAGTACATACGAACGAACACTCAATCTCATATGGAGAGTACATATGAACATTCAATCACAGTGGGAGAGTACATACAAACATAATAACACAGGGAGAGTACATACAAACGAACACTCAATCTCATATCGAGAGTACATGCGAACATTCAGTGGCAGGGGAGAGTACATTCGAACATTCCATCACAACAAAGGCAGCAAAGCTGTTGCTGGAGCCCCTAAAGCTAGCCATACAATTATCACACACAAGCACACATCAGCACCCTTTCAGTTACTCTGTTGATTCCCTGAGCTTCAGCCCCTTGTCTGCAAACTGACCATAATAACACATGAATGTGCTTTTATGAGGAAGGAATGTGCACATGTGTGCTCTGTGAAGTCTACTGTGTCACACAAATGGTAGCTATTATCTTTGACTGACAGTAGTGTTTGTGTTGAGAAACTGTAGCCCGACTTTGTTCAGGCATCAATGTTGCAGATACTTCAAGCACAAAATTAACCTTTTAAAGCCAGTTGTGGTGGTGCAATCTTCAATCCCAGCAGTAGGATGGCTGAGACTTTGAACCCAGCCTGGTCTACAGAATGAGCCCCAGGCCAGTCAAGGATAGTGAATAAAACATTGCCTCAAAAATAAACAAGCAAAAACAAAAAATAAAACAAACTAACTAACCCAGCTTTACAGAGCCCCCACCACTACCCTGCAAAGTGGAATGCTCTCTGTCCCTCCCCCACACAATGCTCCGGAACCACACCCTGGCTGGTGTCATGACTGGGGAATTAAAGGCTTCAGTTCTCTGGGCTACAGCAGCAGTTTGATAGGAGAGTCTCTGCGAAGGGCTCAACTGCATGTGTTTATTTTAGGTTTCCTGAACTTAATGTTAGAAGCCTCCAACTGAGGCAGCATTATTTTCCAGCAGTCTGTTTCCAGTCAGCTTTGTTTGGCGTTGATTGACCCCAGTTACAGTTTGCGTTTTATGTCCCTAGTTCTGCTTCTGAATGTGGGGGTGTGGTGGGGGTGATTTACCTCAGCGGTGTGAGACAATTCCCAACCTATGGCTGTTAAGACCAGAAGCAGACCCAGAGAGCGGTAAAGCTTCAGTTGGAGTCAGTGCCTCATCAGCACCCAACACTTCCAACCATTGCTGCTGATAGTCCCTCCCTTGCCGGTCTGTTTGCAAACAGTGGATCTCCGGAAACTATATGGCATGAAAAACGAATTTTAAAATTAAAAGCAAATTTCAACCCAGGCATAGTGGCACATGCCTATAATGAGGCAAGGAGATCTCTTGGGCCCAGGAATTCACAACCAGCATGGGCAACAAAGCAAGACCCTGTCTCAAACAAAATAAATAAACAGCAAATAAAAGCAAAGCAGTTTCAACAGTAGTTCAAAATCAGAAACAAGTGGAAATGGGCTGCTTTCTCTATACACTTGCTCGTTTGGGGGCTGTGTCCAGTCACCTTGGCTGTCAGGCCTACTGCCTGACACTCAGCTTTCAACAAACCCTAAGTAGTGGCCTCTAGCCCTCGACACTCCTTGAAAACACACATGCCCTCAACAAACACACATGCTCCCATGCTTAAACTCACAAACACATATGTTCCCATGCTTAAACTCACAAACACACATGCTCCCATGCTTAAACTCACAAACACACATGTCCTCGTGCTTAGATTCAACCCAGTGTAGACTCTGACCAGTTCCTGCTGTTCTAGCATGGACCTCTACTGGCATGAGCCCGGCAACTGCCCAAAGGCGTGGCTAATGATGCTTCCATGAGACAGTTGCACTCTGGGTATTAAAATGCAGACCTTGTGTGAGGGCCACTCTCTCCTCCCTCTGGTGTGTCACTATTCCCCCCCCCGTGGCAGCACTCACCTCTGTCCTTGTCTGCTTGCCCTCTCCCCTAGCGTCGAGAAGTGGCTAAGACCGTGTTCTGTTTGGTTGTCATCTTTGCGCTCTGCTGGTTCCCTCTTCACTTAAGCCGCATTTTGAAGAAGACTGTGTATGACGAGATGGAAAAGAACCGATGTGAACTTCTCAGGTACCATTCCGGGTGCCCACTAAGGAAACTTGTTTCCCAGCTTTCCACATTTATAGAATGTTTGCATTCTTACTAGCTCTGAAACTTAAAATTGTAACCTTAATTATATGTTTTTAGCTGACACAGCCCATAACTGATCCCAAAATGTGAGTCCTGTCTATAATCTTGCTGTTCCCTTCCTAAAGACGTGCACAGGGACTGCCATTAACCACAGCATTGGGCCTGCCGCCCTTCTTACAAATGCCCACCTGCCACTGTGAGGCATAGCTTTGGGGCACAAGAAATGCTCATCTGAGGGACAAATGCTGCCTACAGGTTTTCAAGTGGCGTGTTTTGATGGCACTGTTTTCTTTTGCTCTAGCTTCTTGTTGCTCATGGATTACATCGGTATCAACTTGGCAACCATGAATTCTTGCATAAACCCAATAGCTCTGTATTTTGTGAGCAAGAAATTCAAAAATTGTTTCCAGGTAAGACTATTTTTGCAAGCTCTCTAAGGGCTACCAGCTCAGTGTCCCATACCCAACAGGCATAGCCCACTCCATTTCTTCCTGCTTTGACCAGGCATGCTTCTCTTCATTCAAGCAATGAAAATCACCTCCTGCTGCCTAGAAAGAAAGTCAGACTTGAACAGAATGGAAGATCAGTATATATTCAGATGACATATTCACAGGTTAAAGCTAAAAGGACTGTCTTAACCGCATGCCAGTTTAGTGCCTCCCTTCAAAAGGAATGCTCAAATGTAAGCACCATACGCTGTAAATGCAGAAAGCCAATTCACACCTTTCATTGTCTTAGACTTGAACCAGTCTTAGGCAAACAAGAGCTCTGTGGCTGAGAAAGCTCTCACTAAATGCAATTAAATGATACATTTGATAGCATTCTTTTCCAAGTTGGAGAGGTGATCCAGCAGGTAAGGGCATTTACTCCTCTTGTAGAGTTCTTTGGTTCCACTCCTAGCACTCACATGGTAGCTTAGAGCCATCTGTAACTACAGTTCCAGGGCATTCAATGCCCTCTTCTGGCCTCCTGGGGCACCAAGCACACACGTGGTGTGCATGCAGGCAAGCTCTCATACACATAAAATAAAATAAATCATAATAATAATAATCATAATCATAATAAGAAGAAGAAGTAATAGTCTCTCGAAGAAAGGGGGATACTTACTGCTCTGGACATCTATCTGTACTGCTGTGACTTCACTCGAAGTCTGTGTTCTTGTTTCAAATCTCCTTCCAGACAAGCCAACATCTTTAGGAGCTCCAAGCCTATTATTGATGTAACACTTTCCAGTTCTGCACTGACTGTAGCATAGCCCTAATGTTTACTGGGTTGTGTTATCTTGGACCAAGATATTTGACTTTAGGTCACAATACATATTATGCAGAACAAAGTAGAGGTAAGGGGTACAGACCCTGGAAGCAGCCAATCTTGCCTGACAGCACCACTCAGCATTTTCTAATGGTCTCATCCATGTGTAATTGGTGCCCCTCCAGGTCACTCAGTTACCTCACCTGAAAAATAGATGGGCTAAGTAACCATTCAGTAAGTACAACTCAGTGTGAATGATTGATGGATGAATGGATAGGTAGGTAGGTAGACAGACAGACAGACAGACAGACCAACAGATAAATAGATAGATATAGATGTGTCTTAGTTAGGTTTCTATTGCTGTGAAGAGACACAATGATCACGGCAAGTCTTATAATGGAAAACATTTCGTTGTGGTGGTTCACTTACAATTCAGAGGTTCAGTCCACTCGTGGTGGGGAGTATGGTGACATGGAGGCAGGGATAGTGCCGGAGAAATAGCCGAGTGACCTACATCTTGCTGGCAACAGGAAGTCAACTGACTCATTGGGTGGTATCCTGAGTATATGATACCTCAAAGCCCGCCCCCACAGTGACACACAAGGCCATATCCACTCCAACAAAGCCACACATAATAGTACCACTCCCTATGACATTATGGAATTATGGGAGCCAATTACATACAAACTACCACAAGATGATAGAGAGATAGTAGAGAGATAGATAGATAGATAGATAGATAGATAGATAGATAGATAGATAG
>LOJH01011796.1:0-26156 GCA_001685095.1 Ellobius talpinus
CACTGGCTGCCTGCACCAGCCCGCCCCGTTGTGAGCGGAACGTGCCAGGGCTCAAGGCAGTTCTGACATTTTTTAAAATCATAAAAGCTACCTCAAATATCTCCATGAGCAGAATACTCCAGTCCTCTCTACTGGCCAGAACGCTGTCCCAAGAGCTGCGCCCTCCCTGCCTCTCTTCACCGTAGGAAGGGCATGCTGAATTTCTACACACGGTCCAGGGCAGGCCAAGCTTGCTACTGCCACAAGAACTTTGCTCACTGTGCAAACAGAGTTCTTCATCATTGACAAAGAAGAGCTGGAAAGTGACGTAGGGAGGTGTTGAAGAGTCAGTTGTGGAACAATTGTTATGTGCACACGTGTCTTTTCATCTCTGACTCCCCGCACGCGTTGCACTTTATTAAAACACAGATGTGAAGTTCGTTCTAATGACATCATCCTTTGGAGGCTTATTAATGACTGCCTAGACACAGACCCATCATAGTAGCGTCGGTTTGGAACTGCCTGGAATCTGTTGTAACATTAGATAATAGGAAAGCACCGAGGATCTGAAGATAGTGAAAAGAGAAAGAGGAAAGAGAAATCCAGAGGCATTTGTTTAAAAGACTGTAGATCAATGTTGCCACCACAAGGGGAGGTGGGATTTTGAAAGATAAAACAAGTTCTAGACTGTAGGAGAGAAGCTGAGGGAACGCCTACCCCTAGGGGATGTCTCTGGCCTTTGAAGTGAATCTTTAATTCTGTCTGTTCCCTCTTTAGTAGCTGTAACCAGGGTGGTTCAGGATGTAGCCCTGCCACAGCCCATTCTGAGGAGGGACGCGAGAAGGAAGCAGCTATTTCTGTCCTTGGTCTGGGGCGTGCAGTGGAGATTTCTACTGTACTTGTAACCAGAAGAGCAGCCAGGAGTCCCCCCAGAAACCTTTCCCTTTAAGATATAGGCAGACGACACGATGAAGAACCTGTTCCTTGGCCTATCCCATCCTCTTCTGAGGGCTGAGACTCCTCGGAGCCCTTTGCTCTCAGCTGGATGTACAAATAGTCTTGTTCCCTTCTTCTGCAAGTGAGGGATGATGCCACGCTCATCCAAGTCCCTATCCTGTACACAGTCTTTCTCTGTGGCGATAGGTGAGCCAGGAACTAGATTGGAAGTTGAGAATATATCAGACTTTTTTCCCAAGTAATATATGCACTTAATTTAAAGTGAAATAATATTGTGAAAGACTTAAAACAGTATTTCCAAATGCATCCCCCTTCCCTCCCACCCTCCTGCCACCCCACCTCCTCTCCTGGGAGGCACGCTTTAAACTTGTATTGTTGCTAAATTATGTGGGTTTTTTTTCTGGTCTATACTTTCACATTTCGGCATGATACTTATACTGCTATTTCTCAAATCATCAATTTTAGAAACATTATTAATTTACTTCTGTATGAGACTCCATAAACCCATGTCAAATTATTCCATAGAGGGGAATTTTACATGAAGCGTCAGAAGATATTAGAACGGCCAGAGACTGGCTCAAGTTCCTGCATTTGCAGGGCTCAGGACTAAGCGGGGACACAGTACCTTATAAATGGCCCAGCATGAGGGTGACACTGGCATCCACCTGGAAAAATATGCAAATATCACTCAATGTTAAGTCAGTACTTTATATTTCTTTCTCATAACATTTTCCCAAAAACAATGGCAATTTTTGTGATTTGCTTGGTTTACTATTTAACCTGTGTCAAGTTTCCCAAACACTTAGCCCAGCATAGACAAGCATAAGTTCCAGGTACTATTTCCCTGCTAACTCTCACTCCTGCTCCCTGGCCCTGATCTGGCCAGGACTGGCAGCTCTCTGGGCAAGCAGCCCGGCTGCACATAAGGCCCTCCCCTCACTCTCCTGCACACAGGTCTCCATGACTTCTTCTTCTTTGGTTTTACTGCCTTATCACGCCGACACATATCCTCTGCAGAGGACTAACCACGAACTTTTAGACATGGCCTTTGAGGATACCTTTATCCTACCCTCACACTGCACTTAAATTCCAGACAGAAATTTAAATTCTGTGCAGAATCTTGACGGCTCTGGACTACTTTGATATAGTCTCCACTGTTGCTTTTGAGAATGCAATTCCATTCTGACTTCTGATTTTTTTTTGTGCGACCTTTTCTCTCTAGACTCTCATGATTTTCTCTTTATTCTTTATGTTCAGAAATATCACAGTCACGTTCTTTGTTGGGAATTTTTTATATTCATGGTGTTGGTCAATGGAGGGATCTTGTCATTTATATAGAAGACAGTCAACATTTTCTATAATGGGTCAGATCATCAATGTTTTAGACTGTGAAATCTGTAACACCTGTCTGGTCTCTTCAGCTGTAAAGTTATAGCAAAGCAGCCACAGACAACACAGAAACAAATGAACATGATTGTGTTCCAATAAAACCTCATTTGCCAAAAAGGCCTGTGGGTGGTTTACCAGCCCCTGATCTAGACTGTACATCAGGCTCATCCAGTAGTTTACCATTGCAGAAAAACATTGTCATATAAAAAGTCACACTCAAGTTTAAAAAAAAAAACACAATAAAACTCACAATGTTTTAATATAATGTTTTAATTCTGTGTTTTTCTGTCTCAGGAATTGCCATTTTTGGGATAAAGCCTATTTGTTCATCCTTCTCCTTTGGTTTTTAACAGCACCCTATTAAAGGGAAACAGTCGCAAAGCCCTGCTCTTTTGTGAATTCTACTAAAGACTTATTTCTGCGTTAACATCATGCTGGGCATATTTTTGTTTGCCCAGAAGTATAGTAGGTATTGGGCTTTACGTTATCAGAAAATAAGCAACTTACACGCATCCTTGTATTTCAGGAACTCTAGCTCCAAATCCCAAACTAATCAATGAAAAAGTTCAGTATCCATTCATATGCATGATTTTCTCCCCAGGCTAATGTAAAGCTACAGAGAAATGGAATGCTCCTTCAAGCAGTTTCTTTTTTATAACTTCCTATGAATTTGGAATTTGTAATATGTCTTTTGAAGAGCCTTATGAGATCTGAGTTTCTGATTTTCAGGCTGTTTGGGTCTAAACACCCATGGTGTTCAGTTCAGGGACCCTGCCTTGGGTTATTTCTTTGTAATAGCCTTTTCTGCTTCTCTATTTTCTCTTCCTAGCTTTTTATTTTAAATCAGATGTTGGCTCTCTTAAATTGTCTTTCCTTTCTTTATTTTTGTTTTATTAGAGGTGAATTTCTTCCATTACTGAATGGTAGAAGATAAAATGGAGTTGAAAATTGAATTTTGTAAGCAAGCTTTAAAATTTCTCAGACACCCTTTGTCCTCCAAGTCTTTCTCTCTCCCTTTCCCTCCTCTCTCTCTTTCCCCTCTCTTTCCCCTCCCTTTACCCCTCTCTTCCCTCTTTTCTCTCTTTCCCTCCTCTCTCTCTTTCCCTCCTCTCTCTCTTTGTCTCTGTCTCGCCATCTCCCATCTCTTTTGAAAATGGTAGCTTGCTTTTATTTTGGAATGGAAACACATGGGGTTTTGTTGTTGTTGTTGTTTAATGGATATTCTTGTAAAGAATTGAGTTTTGCCCCTTGCCCCAATCTTACGGTACCTCTTTTTCATTTGAGCACACATGCCCTTAACCTTTCCCATTTTTAAGTTTTGCATTATTTCTCTGTCTTCTCTACTGGAGGCTCTGCAAACTTCTGTTAAACCTCAGCTGTTCATTTGCGTTTAGAAGACGGAGAAAAGTGGTGGCAGAATCTGACCCACCAAGACGGAATGACCTCTCCTCCCCCAAGAAAAACCAGTTCTGATCAGTGCCCATCAGACCAACCTCCCCCCAGGACTGCTACAATCCTGAACAAAACATCAGAATAAATAAATGGATAACAAACAAATGAACAGCTTCCTGAAGGCACTGCTTATTGCCTTAGATACCTGGGAATCAGGGAATAGCTGGCATTTGAAACGCTTCACCTTCCCTTGCTTTCTAGCTTGAAAACAAGTATGTGTGTGTTCATGTGTGTGTGTGTTTGTGTGTGTGTGTGTGTGTGCCTGGCTGACTATGGTTGTTAACATTGCAGGGCCAACCTCATGGAGTGCCCCACACTCAGAATCCCCATATTCTGTTTCTGTGTCACTACTAGTATCTCTGGTGTAGGATGTCCTCCATCATACCCTGAGCCTAGCCTCTTGTGATGTTTAGTTTCAGTTGTCAGCTTGCATGATCTAGAACCACCCTAGAAGAGACCCTCAAGTACCTAGATTAGGGCAGCCCTTGTGCATGTCTGTATGGCATTGTCTTTAGTCTGATAAGTGATGTGGGCAGACCCCGCCTACTTTGGGCACCACCATTGGAGTGTAAAGGAGGTTCAGCAGTAACTCTGAACTTTGCATGGGATGTGACTAGTTGTTTAGAGTTCCTGCCACCTTGGCCTCCCTACCACAGTTAGCTGTTACCTGAAATTGTTAGCCAAAACAAGTGTTTTCTTCCTGAAGTTGCTTTTTGTTGGGATGTATTCTCATAGCAACAGAAATGAAATTGGAATACAGCTCCAGGGTCAATTTCTAGTAGATGGCCGGGTGCAGTTATGACTTCTACAGGGGTGAAGGTGGTGCCAACCAAGCCCTGGACCGAGCAGACATGTCAGTCTTATCCCCTGAGCCTCAGGGGCCTCAGAGGCCATCAGCTTGACTGTTACCATTGTTCTCTTTGGGAAGTGAAGAACTAGCTTTGTCCCTCAGGTCAGTAGACTGTCTCCTCTGCTTTCCACCCTCAAAACCACATGGACCTTTTTCATAGTTCAGCATGTTTCCTTGCTGTGGTTTCACAGCATCTTGTCTCTTAGCATTTTCATGGGATTTCAGGGAAAGGTGCATCTTTAGTTGAGTTACTATTGTGACAGCTTCATAGAGGATACTTACACAGACTAACACTAGCAACAGACAATAGAATCAATGAGACCCCCATCATACAATAACCCATAATTGACCAAAGCATTGTTTATAACATACAATAACTACAGTTTTGGGGTGCACCTGTCATCCCAGGCCCAGGCTGCACAGGAAAGCATACAGCAACCAGCGCCAGCAAACAGGTGCCCTACAAAGGCAGACATGGAGAAGAGATTTAAAGAGCTACCCCTTACAGGGGCCAGAGCTGTCCTTTATTGCTGTTGGCTAGGCAGAAGCTGATGCTGAGACAGACACAGAGGAAGCCCACCCCTGCTCCCCAGCAGGTGGCAGAGTCACAAAAACTGAGGGTGCCCTAATGTTTTGGTTGGGCCTGTTCTCCTTTCCTTTCTCTCTGGTTAATTCTAGGGCCTCTCGCAGGTGACAGCTGCCACACAGCTCTCCTAGGCGGAGTGTCTGCCTGCTTGCAGACTCCCTTTGAGGGAAGACAAAATGGCATTTTGCACGGAGCACCAGGAGACACCCTGAGTCTACGTTTCTCTCCCAGTCAGATGGTGAGACAGGAAAACTAGCAGCTTCCATCCCATCTGTATCTTAGGCTCTTTTTGCCTACCCAGGATCTAAACAGAGCCGGACCTAGCTCTCATGTGTTATAATAATGCAATGATTTCCCAGCTACTCTCTCTTTCTCTTTCTCTTAATACACAAATGAAAGAGAAGAGGCTAAGTACCCAATCAAGAGCATGCAGCTAAAAATGAGGAAGGGGAATTTGAAACCAGAACTGTCAGGTTCCTTAGCTGAGATCTGAACCACAGGGCTGCAACACAGGGGCCAACTTCAGCAAGAAGGATCCCCTCCTTTGAGCCACTGGAGAACAGACTTAACGGCTCAGCCCATCCCTGTCTCAGTCCCATCTAGAGTTTGCCCAACTGAGCCACCTCTCTGCTTCTTTAGGTCGCCAACAGTTGTAGAGTTTTTCTACTACTGGAGCAGACTGACTGCAGGCAATCAATTATATTGGATCAAGAGCCGCCGGCTTCCATCTGCAGGAAGGCTGCATTTCAGCAGTCAAACAACTCAGCGCCTTCTGCAGTCATTTTACATCATCCTCCTGGGGTAACAAGGCAGCATCACCTGCCCCCTCCCGCCCCCAGGAAGAAGCTTTGCCCAGCAGGTGGCAGGGAGGAAGCCCACCCAAGGGCCCCAGGTGGGCTCTCTGGGTTGCTCTCTAAAAGAAATAAATGATTGAACTGGAGTGCAGACAAACGCTTTGGCGCTCAAGCCTCTGTGCCCACAGCATTGTTGTGTGCTATTCTGTGCTTGTCAACAAACCACTCCACTGGCCTGGTTGTCCCTTCCAGGGCCATCACTCATTGCAGCTTTATCTGGGAGCACAAGAGAACCTTCCAGCCCTCCACGACCCTATCTCTATCCTCCACCCCCCCGACAATAAGCAGTGGACCAGCCAGATCCAGGCAGACCAGCAGCTCTAGAGAGACTCCAGATGTGGGGAAGGAAAGTATCAGATTCAGTCAGCTGCATCCCCGAATCCTCGTCAAGAGTCAGGCAGGAAAGAGGTAACCTAAAAAAAGTTGACTTTTCTCCCCCTTTCTTCTCACCACCTCTGCTATAGGCCACGCCTGTCCTGTCTATTCCAAGAAAAATGTTTCATCATTTATCCCTCATGGCAGGGGGCATTGTCTCTCTGCTGACCCACGTGTCTGGAAAACATCAACATCCCTTCAAAAAGAACCCTCGTTCCCAAGGATCAAAAGGACCATGTGGTGAAGGTACAAAATGGGATTTATGCCAGAGGAAATGAGAAGCGTTCAGAGATGGACTGCTCATTGGATCAGATGCAGGGTTCTAGCAACACTAGATGCCAAACAAAAGATGCCTCAAAATGCCGAAGGGCTTTTCAAAGCAGGCAGCAGCAGAGTCTACACACAAGCTTCCCTCGCTCTTCCTCACCTCTCCCATTGTCAGCAGCATTTCCTATCCCTTCACTTTCCAGGAGACAAAGCTGTTAAAGCCATTGACACAATTAGCACAACTCCTAACTTTGGTATAGCATTTACTATTTGGAGGATACCTCTGTGTCCACACTTACACTACACACACATACACACACACACACTACTACTAATACACTCCTAGCATGCGCCAAGCTGAGTGGATGGGAGTCCACGCCGTAAGAGGATGTAAATGGCATCCAGATGTCTGCTAACTGCACGGCATCCCAGATTCTTAAGCTTTCCCAGATCACCCATCTCTGAAAAATGAGGTGAGTGGGGTGACTCCCCTTTCACAAAGCACCAAGGCTTATGAACATTTCTAAAATGGTTTGTGTCTTTGTGGTCACCTCCTTGTCTGGTGTTCTCCCCTGCCAAACTCATGAATAGCTAGAGCCCCCTTTAGTCTCTTGCAGAACCTTCTCTGCAAGGGAATATCTCTTCATCTCTCCCCGTTCTGTCCCCTCAAGAGTTTGGCCAACCGTTTCCCATTAGAATAAACTTCAGGGAATTATTCACATTTTTATTTAGGGCAAAGTTTTCCCTCATTGAATACTGCCTGATACAAATAGGCCATGGGGAATCACTGGGATGTAGAGATTTTCATTACAGTGGCATTTGCTATATGGGATTGCACCCAAGTTTGAAATTTTCTATTGGCTTCAAATTGAATTCTTTTTTCTCCAGCCTTCCAGAAAGTGAGATGCAATTGCCCCCAGACATCATCACAGTTTTTAATAATATGGAGCGATCTGCCTCGTCCCCCAAGAGAAATCACCTCACTCAGGGTTCCAGGGAACTTTAGTAGACAGAAATGCACCTGGTATACACAATAAGAAGATTTAAGATTTGCTGACCTCAGGGGGTGCATGAGCATCTCCAAAGTGGCCAACACAATGTCGCAGGCTTATCTCAAACTAGTAAGTATCGCACCCACGTAGATATAGACCAGGTTCTACTTCCTCTATTTTTTTCACAATACTCTCCGAGTTCAGCATTTCTCTAACCTCCAACACAATATTCCATAGAAGTCACAAAAAGAAGGCAGGAAACAAGTCTTCAGAGAAAGATTATGCCTGACTCTTGCTTCAGGCAAAGCTTCTGATGTTATCTGACCACTCTTGATTCCTTAAGAGAATTTTTGCCTGTGCTTGGTCTCTTAAGGAAACCTATGGCCCATGGGAAAGTCTTTAGATGCTGACAAGCCTTCCCAACTTTATGAATATGCAGGCTAAGACCCTCTCAACTATATGCACAAACACCCCACCTTTATCAATGCCGCCATCATGTAGGCCTTCAGCATCAAGGTTCAGACAGTCTGCCTTACCATGTTCACATATCAAATTTATGGACTGGAACCACCTAAAGAGTAATGCTGAAGGCCACTGCCGAAGGCCACTGGGTGGGCAAGAGATCCAGGGCAGGCAAATGAAATAAAAGGGAAAGGAATTATAGGCCGAAGCATTGTGAAATATCTACTCACTGCTGGACACGCCCCCTACGCTTGGTACTTCGTGTCACTTACCTCAATTAAGCTCCAGCACTTCACCTTTTAAGACTCCCTCACCTGTGTCACCTAGATTTGAGATTGTCAATTATCCCTGGTCATAAGAATCCAGGCTGTGCTGGCTGACAGCATGAACCACCTCCGGGGCTTGAGCGGTGTGTGTGGGGTGCCTTCAAATCCACTCCAATTGGGCAGCTGCTTATCAACACTTTTCCCCAGAAACCGATTTAGCCTAATGATTGTGAGAGGCAATGACTTCTGCTTAATTAGTACAGTAATCAGTGCAAATTCCCCCTCAATGGTGGAGACCCATTTGGCAGGTGCCAAGTGATGCTTAACCAGGTGCTAAATAGGTATAAAAGCTTCAGTTCTGGTTCTTTCCAGTGAGTTGCCAAATACATCAAGATGAAATGGGGTCCAAAGTTTGCCTGGATAGATACACTGTTTAAAACTCTAACTTCCGGTAAGGGCCATGACCTCTACTCTAGCACCATGCCTCAGGGAAGGGCAGACACATGAAGACAGAGATGACATTAGCGGCAGAGCTGGAAGGACTAGAGCAAAGGCCCCTCTCCTCTTCTCTCCCAGCCCCTACTCGGGGCTCCTTTCTGGTCGTATATCCCAATTTTGCCTCTGTTTAAAACAATGGCTGTTTTTAACACTCACTAAATGAGTGGAGGGCTACCCTCTCCGGTTGTGCACTGTGCTGTGAGAGAGTGTGACCCTGGACCAGAGAGGAAGTGAAGGCGAGCATCAAAGGGGGTAGGCCCCAACTTCTTGAACAGCAACAGCACTGTCAGGACGAGTGCCTGGTCTCCAAGCTAACCAAGTCTTCAGACACATGTGTTTGTCATGCTCTCTCATTTAAGGTCTTTAAGCCAGTCCCTCTCCGACTCCACCAGCCTACAAACCTGCTTCTATGTATCAGCCCCTTTCTCTGCAGCAAACATCAGTTGGTTAGCTGAGGTCGGTCTTCATAGCTTTAGGATAAACTGCTTGAAGACACAGACTTTGACTTGCATAGTATCTACCCTAGAACATAGTAGGAATTCAAAAACTCTAAGCCAGTATCATTGGCATGCTTACAATTTGGTTAGGCCACATTGTTTTAAAATGTTTAAAACATTCCAGTCCCAGTTTTAGAGGTACTGAGAGTGAATGGGCATTTCTGTTGCCTAGAAAGAGGATTCTTCCAGAAGTTTATTAAAGTGCACACTCAGAAAACCAGGACTCCCAGACACTGTCTTGAGGGCTCCCAATTCCATCCTCATGTCCCTGGAAACAGATTGATTGATATTTGAGTGCAATTGGGGATGTAGGCTGCTGGTGATTGACAGCCTGGAACTTCTGATTGGCTCAGCAGTTGCAGCGCCAGCTCTTCTCTTTAATGATCAATCAATATGGAACAAAATTGCCAAGTTTCCACTCCAGGGGACGGATCATGGGAAGAATGGGTAAATAAAAGTGAAACACTGTGGCAATGTTAAGACACCAGATCTGGGTCTAGGACCAGAGCTGCCATCACTGTTGTTCTTATCTCTGAAAATAATTAAATTCCGGGAACTCCATGTATAGGAAGGAAACAATCTTGGTGATTCTAAACTTTCTGCTGTCAAACGGTTTATTCAATGACAGCGCTGACTCAGGCGAGTGCCTTCCTTTGTTACTGCGACAGTTAATACTGAGGGGTCAAGCGCAGGTATGAGGGTGTTTCCAGAGACAGCCGCTCCAGGAGGGGTCTTACCTACTGGCTTAATCCATTGATAGAGATGGTGGAACCGTAGAAGGTAAGACCCTGTGGGAGGAAATGAGTGCCTGAGGGAGTGTATTTCAAGGATACATCTTGGTCCTAGATGCTGTGATTTCTTTCTGCCTTTTGGCTGCCACGAGGTGAGCAACTTAGTTCCATCAGGTTCCCACCATGGCGTATTCTGCCTCATCTTTGCCTTATAACAATGGAACTAGCTGACTATGGTCGGAAATCTTTGAGACTACAAGCCAAAGAAATCCTTCCTTTTAAAAAATATTTCTCCCAGATGTTTGGTCAGGGGAATGAAAACTCGAACACAGTTAACGACTAGGGGAAAAAACTTTGAATTTTTTTGCTAATTAGCAACATTCCTATAGAGAAAGAATGCAAGAGCCTATGTATATGTGAATGGATGTCTCTGTGTGCAATAAATGGCCCAAATTTCTCTAGAAATGCCTAGACGGGAAGCTCACCTTCTGAGAGTGTTATTAACAAGCCACGTTCATTCATTCTCTGCAGCCTCTCAGTGCCCCACTCTAAGCCAGAATCTGTGATCTGGGACGAGCAACTCTGCCAAGCACGGATTTTAATGAGGGACTCTGCGATGGAAAGTCATGGACGCCACCACTTTTCACACTACTACAGGCTGTTGATTGGCCCCTAGGAGGCTTGCCAAGGTCTTGGGGTGTGTGCAGGGGAGCAGGTAGCTGCGTGTAGATAGAGTTCTCACATGTTGCTGACAGCTAGTAAGAACAAGTAATACAAAAGCAGCTCTAAACCACGTGTAGCTCACAAAATTAAACTTATCTCAATAGAAAATGTGAAATTAAGCCTAATTTCATTCAGCTGCATCCCATTGCGCCTCAGGCACACAGGAGTGAGTGAATTCATTTTTGTTTTGTTGTTTTTGATGCAAACCTGGCATCTCTTATTAAACCAAATTTTTTTTCTTAGTACATCCTTGGTACCTCACACTGACCAGTATACAGCTGGTATAGCAGTACTTTGTAGCTTTTAATATGGATTAAAAATAATATTTTTATGTTTTGAAAGCCTCAGACATTTATACAGTGTATATTGATCTCATCTACCACTACCTCCCTTTAGCTCCCCCTAGTGCCTCAACTTTATCTCATGCTTCCACGGTCCCTTCTGGTTTTCTGTCTTGTTACTTGAGCCCATAAGCACATGAGTGTGTGAACATCCACTGGGGCATAAGCAGCCTACTGATGGCTCTCTCTAAAGGAGAATCTATAGCTATATATTTAGAAGTCGATTCATTAACGATCACTTTATTTACTGCTTTGTCCCCATGGTGTGATGCAACGAAGATAAATCAGTGTCTTATATAATATTTTGCCTACAATACAAAGTAGATATTTTTAAAAACATTCATCAGCCAAGCAAGCATCCTTCGTGGGAGACGGAAGGAGACACTACAGGAATGATAAATTAACCAGAGTCATGATTAGAATGTGAAATTCTTGATCTAAATCCCAACTAGGGCTGGGCATGCCATGATCTGGAGGGCAAGCTGGGCTACACAGTAAGGCCCTTTCTCCACAGCAACAACAAAATCCAACTCTGCACCTTTCTTACTGATTAATAATGGTCCTGAGCATCTATGTTCCTTCATCTATAAATGAGAATAATGAAATCATCATATCTTAATTTAATTTTCATGAGGTAGCGACGAGAATTCAATAAGATAATATCATTGTATATCCTTATATATAATGAGATATATATATATAAAACGATATTGATATAATATAATATTCAGTTCCCTAGAATCAGAGCCTAAGACAAGGATTTGTGGACAAGGAATTTACTAAGAAGTGCTCCTAGGTTTAACACACGCAAGGCCTTGGGTTGACTCGAGAGATGCTTCGAAGAGAAACAGATACGGAACTGGAGAAGGCAGACTGGAGAAGCAGGAAAAACTGAGTGAAGATGTCGTTTTAGAGAAAACCTACAACCAGCCCTTTAGAGTCCCAGAGAAAAATCTCGAGTATAAATGATGTCTGCATTTGTCCTAATCCCAGACAGCAGAGCTGGAGCTCATACTCTATACCTGTCCATCACTGGCTAAGGTTAAACTTACAATCAGAAATTTCCAGGCATTGGCAACCTCTTCCAGGGCAGAGACCCTTCAATGGTGGGGCAGAGGTCCAGAAAAGGAGAGCAGAGGTCCAGAAAAGGGGAACAGAGGTCCAGAAAAGGGGGCAGCAGTCCAGAAAAGGGGGCAGCACCACTGAAGTGAGCAAATGTAATACAGGGCTGGCAGAGACTGAATCTGAGTCTCCTCTGTTTATGGTCCTGTGCAACACAGTATCTAAAACTGGAGAATGTTAGAACTATTGGTCCTTCCCTAAAACTGGGTGTTTGGTGCCCTGGAGTGAGATTTGAAGCACATTGTTAGTCAGTCTGCGACTGGGAAACTAATATAAGATTAACATTAAGATAATCAACAGTAAGTTATGTGGGGGAAGTGAGCTTTTGGACATTTTCAGCAGAAGACAGAAAGGAGTTGGGAATTGTTTCTGCCACATTAATAGACAAAGCCTGGGCGCTGGCTCAGACAAGTTTTGTGGGTCCTCAAACATCTCCTCCCACATCTCTGAGGGGGAACCAGCTTTCAGTACTGGCAGAGGCCACTGGTAGCTGCCAGTGTCCATCCCACTGAGCGACAGGAACTCCGTTTAGGATATTTAGTCTTAAAACAAAAAGGGCTAAACCTCCAAAGCCACAAGAGGCTTAGCACTAACTCTCAGTCTCTGAAGTCAGGGTACCTCACTCAGGGTTTTTGTGGGATGACAGAAGCGTGGTTCCTTTTATGTGAATGAACACGTCAGAGCACTTCAGCTGTTTCTCAAGGTAGAGAAAAGGCTATCTCTAGAGAAGATTCTAGAAGAGATAAACCTGGCTACAAAACCCAAAGCTGGGCACAGAGCCCCAAAGCTCCACAACTTGGCATAGAACTCCAAAGCTCTACTTAGAACCCCATGTTTAATTTATTAATATTCATCGAACCTTAAGCAAGGCTCTTGGTTACCTGCGTGGGCAAACAGAAACAAGTGGGATGGCGGCCTATCCATTCCTGTGACAGACCAGCGGGGTCCTGAACGAAGGCATGAGAACAAGACACTAACAGCAAAAGAGAACACTGAAGAAAAAAAAGAAAGAAAGAAAAAAAAGGTGGCCATGAATGCCAGTCACCTACCTAGGATGTGAATGAGGGGTGAGGAATTCTAGATGGATCATGGTAGCGGCAGGAGTCAGGAGGCAAGAGCAGAGGGTAAGGAATCAGAAGCAGCAAAGACTACTAAAAAGGAAACCTTTTTCTCCCAATTCTTACTGTAAATACCCTTCCCAGATAAATATCTGCTTTTGGCAGACTGGGAGAGGGTAGAATTCTTCACCTCATTCTCTCTCTTCTCCCCAAGGCAGAAGACAAGGTAATCCCCTATCTGTACGGTTAAGTCTTATCCCAGAAAACTCAGATCTTCTCTAAGACCTCTTCCAGCTCCCACAATTCTATGTCTCTATGATTTTTCCTGTTATTAAAGGAAGAAGAGAATATTGAAAGCTTAAGGAGGTCAGATACTTGACAAAAGAGTTGCAAGAGGTCATTATCTCCTGACTTTCTCTGCCTAGTGTGTCATCCACAGACGTAGATTTCTTCCCTTCCCACTATGAAAATCCTAACCAGGGGTAGCTTTAACCTCTAATAAATGCCTTGAAAACTAATGAAATATACAGAAAGATTGACAGAGATAGGGTGAAAGGAGCTGGTCTTCAAGGCGTCTAAAACACACAGACCAAGGAAGTAGAATTTGCTGGTGTGTCAACAAAGCCATCCAGGAGATGATGTGTCTGTAGCTGGGGTTGTCGGGTCAAAGCCTGAACTTCAGCAATCCCCCAAGTGTAACACGCTGCAGCCGAAAAGACAAAGAAGAGAAAGGAGGGTTTTATCGAGGTGGCCACCCTGAGAAGAGCAGCAGATAAAGGGGTACAGTCACCCCATGCCCATCTTCACGGTACTGACATGAGCTTTAGATTTAGGTAGAGGAAGAGTTGGTGCAAGAGGCAAGGGGTATGCATGATCAAATAGACATGATCAAAGTGTGACCTGCTTATTAACCATTGTCTCAGTTCTGGCTGGCAAGGTGGGCCTAAGAATTCCTTCTCCGATGACATCACTTGAAGGAATCAATCTGGCTCATGCAAGATGATCAGATCTGGAGTCTTGCTACCATGGATAATTACCTTCCTGAGAGGGGAATCTGTCTTGTGAGGTTTGATCTTCTGCAAGGGTTTAGGACAATGATGTAGCTCTGTGACATCACTTTGAAGGGAGATGAGATAGGCTAGGCAGCTATTTCCTCCTTGAAAGTTACCACTCTGGCTGGCGGAAGTAAGCAGTCAGCCAAAGTAAAGGATACAAACACAAAACAGAGGTAGGGATGCGAGGCTTTCATCCTTCTTTGAGGGCCTTGTGGGCCCAAGTGAGAAGTCAATGCTTTTTTAGAAGAAAATGTAGTTTCTACGTTGCCTGTTTCACACCCTTTTGGAAGGCTGTACCTAATAAACAATTCTTAAAGTTATAACATGTGGATTCATCAATAAAGACAGAAAATACCAACTAGCCATCTCAATATTCACACAGACACACATGTTCCATGTGTACATGGTGCAAGCACATATACACACACATGCACACACACACACACACACACATACACACACCTCTATCCCAGGAATTGTATTTTCCCATTATAAATAAGTAGCTGGGTTTTTCCCCCCTCTTATATGTCACATGAGCTTGGTCAGGTGTGGCTTAGTTTCTGTGTCTGAGTATCTTAGAACAGAAATGAATGTGCCTTAAGTTACAGAGCCTAAGCATGACACCAGCTGGGTCAGTGGTGCTGAGTGAGCAGCCAGCCTGCCTCTCCTTCCAGTAACTGTTGTCTGTTCCCTCTCTAACATAACTGCCTAGGAATTCTGAACAGCTTTGAGCTTTGGGCTCACCCCGCTGTGAGGAAGGACGGGACAACTGAAGGAGAATCTGTAACGGGACTAGAGCTTCGGTTTCTTGTCTCTGGGTTCTCTGAGCTGCTGAAGCAGTCACCCTGGGACCTCCTATCCCAGCACATCTAATTCCCTTTGTTCTAGAACCACCTCCCCAGAGTATAGAGCCAGCAGCTTTGCCATCCCAGATACTTTCTGTCTTGAAGGGCCCAAAGGACAACTTCATTGAGACAATGGGACAACTTCTTATCCTTGCTGGGTTCCCCTTGTTCTCCAACCCAGATCAGGCAGACATGGCTAACCCCAGGTCCCCTCTCAGTTTCTTCTCTTGCACTGTTTACCTGCCTGAAGCACCCAGCCCCGTGCTGTCTTCTGCTTTGGCTGGTTCCCCTGTAGTTCTCACCGATCCCCATACTGAATGTCTAGAATTTGCATGCACCCACTAGAGAGAGTTAAAACATGGAAGGTGCACACAGTCACAGAGCCTGGAGCCCAGGACGCAGCTCAGTAGGAGCTGTGTTTGCAGTTTAGGATTATCCAGCCAGCCAACGCCATTTGAGATTTTTGGGCATGCTGAAAGTGATATTTTATGAAGGAAACAGAGAGTTGCAATAACACGCTGGCACAGGATGTCACTGGTACAGAAACCAGGCAGGAAATGCCAGCTTGTTAGTATGCCGCTGCATGGCTGTGTCTTTCAAGCCTGATTAATACGTAATGTGACTGTCTTAAAATTTGTCACTATCAGGCAGCATTCACACAACTGCCAGTGACAGAAGCATAAATATTTGTATTAGAACAACGTTAGATGACTCATAAGTTTTGGGAGGGTTAGATGACTCATAAGTTTTGCCTGGCCACCCACAGAGATTTGGGGTTCTAATTTATCTGATAGAGATGTTAACCAACAGTGCTAGAACTAGAGTAGGAAAAAAAAGAGGAAGGGCAGCTTGCTAGTAGCTGGGGGGAGGGGCTTGAATTATTGAAAGGGGAGTCTGCTGCTTAAAGGGACTTATTAAGTAGATTAAAATGTCTTCAAATTCCTGCTGGAGCCAGGGCAGAAGCTCATGAACCTTGGAATTCCAGCAGACACTGGTCTGAAGAGAGGAGACTTTGTAATAAATAAATAAATAAATAAATCATTAAGATCTCAAAGAAGGAGGGTGAGAGAGGAGATGACTTTGCTTCAGGCAGGACAATAGTAATTATTTTTTAATTTCAGAGAAAATGCACAGAAAGTGCCAACTGCTGTAATTTCAGCAATTCACACAAAGCCATACTAAATGTTCCCAAGTGAGAGGAACATTCTGGAAGTTACTGTTTGCTGAGCAGCTGTGTGGCTGTAAACAGTTAGCGAACCTATCTACCTCAGGCAAATCTTAAGCCAATTTGACTTTAACTCCTCTGAGGGTCACGTGGGACATTATGCTCTGGTATTTCTGACTTGTCATAGCAAGGTCAAATATTTCCCCAGTGTGATCAAACTATTCAGAAGTGCTAGATCTTGGGGTGGGGTGTTGGGGAGGGTTATGGGTCTAAAACATTGTTTTATTTTATTTTATTTTATTTTGAGACAAACCCAGCTATGAAATTCAGTTTGGCCTGGACCTCAGTATGTAGCCCAGGATGGCTTCAAAGTCTCAATCTTCCTTCCTTAGCCTCCCAAGTACTAGGATTATAGTTCTGGACCACTATAACTGGCTCAGACTTTGAATTTAGTCTTACCTCTACCTTTTGCCAAGTGTGTAATCTTGGGAAGTTACTTAACCTCTCTGGGCTCCATTTTCCTCATCAGCAAAATAACCATATTCATCATAGGAGTGTGATTTCAAGCGTAACAAGACCTAGCATAGTACTATCATTCCCAGAGACTCAAACCTTTTGAATTCTTGGCCCCCATATGCTCCCATTTTTTCTATTCCTCTATCTTTCTTCTCATGAAGCATTATTTTCTACCCACTCAACCCATATGAGCCCTGTAGTCCAGCTTCCTTACCTGGGTACTCCTCTTCAGGGCATACACGCCCTATTTCAGACACAATAACAAAGACATTGATTCAAATGAAGGCAGACAGAAATCCCCACAGGATGCAGTTCTAACAGAAGGTGGCTAGCCAACTGTCTCATCATCATCATCATCATCATCACCATCAATTAGGTACCTGCCATGTGCTGGTTTATAAAAGATGACTAGCCTCCTGTGGCCTATAAGGTAAAACCCAATAATTTGCTGACAAAACCAAATTACTCTATCTAAAAATCCAAATGCCACCTGAAACATTAGAAGCGTAGAAAGGAAAGAGTGAGGGAGAAGACTGAACTGTGGTCAGTGGGCAACCCTGAAGGCTGACAATTGCACAGGAAGAGAAGGAGGATAAATGCGGAACTCTGAACAGTGATGATCCATAGAAGAGGCCCATGTACAAGGGAGCCAGTAGCATTGTCTAACAAACCTGGAAGTGGAGTATGTTCTATGAGCCCTGCTGACAGTGCTGAAGATTCCTAGACAGGCATCTTAGACTCAGTTCTGGCCTCATGGTACTCACAGCTCGGGGTGAAAAGCATGGGAAATGGATCTTATTGACACAATGCTAAAATTTACCCCTGAGCACTTTCCCCAGCCTTGAGTAGAAGAATGAGCCGCACTTCTAAGGCGCACCTGAACTAGGCATGGATAAGAGTTGGAAGGTGGTTAATTGACTGAAAACTTGGGTTTACATGTAGCTTTCCAGAAATATACATGATTAAAAGGGAGAGCACTGGGTGATTAAATTTGAGAATAATATGAGAACACAGAAAAGAATATTATTTGGTGTGGTGGTTTGAATGAGAATGGCCCCCATAGGCTCATAGATTTCAGTGCATGATCACCAGCCACTATTTGGAAAGATTAGAAGGGTTAGGAGGTGTTGCCTTTCTGAAGGAAATGTGTCACTGGAGGTGGGCTTTGAGGTTTTCAAAAGCCCAAGCCAAGTCCAGTGGCTCTCTCTTCCTGCTGCCTGCAGATCCAGAGGTAGAACTCTCAGCTTCTTATCCAACACCGTGTCTGCCTTCATGCTGCCAGGCTCCCTGCCTTGATGATAATGGATGGGCCAAACCTCTGAAACTGTAAGGAAGCCTCAACTAAATGGTTTCCTTTACCAGAGTTGCTGTGGTCACGGTGTCTCTTCACAGCAATAGAACAATGACAAAGACAGTAGGGATATGTAATATGTAATGACTTCTAAGTAATTAATGTGGAAATTATACTAAACCTAAAACCTTCAAATTATACTAAGCCAAAATTTTCACACCCTATTCCCAGATTGTCAGCCAAATCTCTGCAAAACAAGAAGTAAATCTTCTTGACTCTTACATGTAAAGGGGGTGTCAGCATCCTGCCTAGGAATTTTAGACATCCCTAAACAATGCAGAAACTCCCTGTGAGTGTGCACATAGGCTGTTCTGAAGTGTCTAAGTCTTAACCCATGCAGTCTTCTATCAGTTAGCAGTGCTTTACTCCCCTTTGAGATAAGAAAGAGGGAGCAACAGTCTCCAAAGAGCAGCAAGAGCTATAAACTGCTGAAGCCCTGGCTCACTTCCAAATCCTCCACTCATCCATGGCCTCTGTGTCTCCTCGGGTTCTGCTCACGGCCCTCTTCATGTTACGTTCCCCCTATTGCCCTCACCCCCCCACCCCATATGTGCTTGAGAGCTCCCACATCTCTTCGAAGCCTTGGGCTCTTTTGTGAGTTCCCAGATCATTTACCTACCTGTCCCCCAACATTTCTCCCTTGGAATCTCCCAACAGAAGTGTCCACACTGATATCATAATTTCCACTCTGTAAACCTGACCTTTATCTTGGGTTTCTCGATTCAGTAAATAGTGGCACTGTCTACTGTTTCCTCAGCTTGAATCCAGGAGTTCACTGCTAGCACGTGTCATTCCAAGGTAACTCAGGCCAAAAGACTGCATCTTCTAAGTAGCTCTCAAACTCCCCAACCTCTCCATCCCTATGGCCACCATCCCATCGACTCTTCCCTATTAGAGCTGTCATCTCTTCTAACCTGTTCTATCACTGGAATGATCTTTCTAAAATAGAAATCTAACCAATTATCCTTCTCAAATTTATTAGTCATTTTTTGTAAAGAGGTTTTGTCTTGCGTGTATGTCTGTGTACCATGTGTGTGCTTAATACCCACAGTAGCCAGGAAAGGGTGTCAGATCATCTGTGACTGGAGTTACAGGTGGTTGTGAGCTGCCATGTGGGTGCTGGAAGAGCAGCCAGTGCTCTTATTCTCTGGGCCCTCTCTTCATCCGCTAACCACTTCCTTCTTGCTTAGATCCTTTCCTGGTTTTCTGTCTTTAGTATGAAGTCCAAAGGGCTTGCACAGCATCTCGGGACCTGGCTCTGTCCATTTCTGTAACCTCTCTTCTCTTCTCAAACTACATTCTAGCCATCTTGGATGTTTGTGCACTGTTCAATTTCAGTTTCTCTGCTTGGAATATTACTCCATCTGCTCTTGGCTAGTTTCTACTACTTTTCTCAAAACATTTTCTTCTAGAACCCCTGTTCTGTCTCATTAAAGGAAGTTTGTTTACCCTATGATGTAGTCCTCATTCACTCTCTGCTAATTGAAATAACCTGGGCTCTATTACAGCAACAATATACCCCTAAATCGTGGTGACTTTGCACTACAACACTTAATTGATATTTGGAAATATTTATTTAATTTGGAAATAATTTCAAACTTAGTTGCAAAACTAAAAGTAGAATAAAAAACTCCCATATACATCCTTTATAAAAATTTTCTTTCTGCTAATATATATCCTATTTATTCTAGTATTTGAGGGGAATTAACTTGAATTATAGTCCTTTGCCACTGAATACTTCAATAGATACATGCTAAAACTAGGAGGACTTTTCACTAATCATACTACACATCTATGCCACAGTTTAACATTCATGCAATACTCTTTCAATCTAACCTGACCTCCATATTCCCACTTTGTCAGCTGATCCAGTTATGTCCTCTATAGCATTTCCCCACGCAGGATTCAGTATAGAGGATATACTTCATTTGGTCATCATGTCTCTTTAGTCTCCTTTAATCTGGATCACTGCTACAGTCTGTCTTTGTGTTTTATGACATTGACATTTAAAGCTTATTTCTCATACCATAGTTGAAAACAGAGTGGACAGCTCCTCTCAGTTTTACAGCTATCATCTCTAGAAGATGTGGTCTCCCAGGCCACGGTAGGACCTGAGCAAGCATGAAGACATTTCTCTTGCCCTCACATAGCACATGTCTGCTAAAAGCAATGGGCTGAGAATTGTGGGAGACAAATAGACAAGTACCAATAGTCTACTAGACTTTCTACATGTCTGTCATGAAATTTATCATACAGTATTACAAATGCCTGTGCAGATTCAGTGCTAGTATAGCAGGGGCCATGTTGGTCATTGTCATCTCTCTAGTCCCTGCCATTTGTCCCTAATATGTCCCTAGAACATAGTCAGGCCTCCTAAAATGTTTGTTAAATGAGAGAACAATCAGGTGTCCTGAGTTTACATACTGTCTCAAATATCATACAGCCTTCTATAGTCATCCATTTTTCTAATCCTAGGATCCTCAAAATAGAGTCTAGACATTGAATATGGTCAAATGTTTCTCTAAACTCTAGACAGACAATTCTAGAATCAATATGCAAATCTTAGTAACAATCATAAAGAAAGCAATAACTATTTGATTGTGGTTTGAATCTTTTCCTGTAATGCCTACAAATTCTAAGATGACCACCATCTGCTTAGCAGCACACATGAGTAAAAGAGAAGCCAAGAAAACATTTAATTCATATAAATGAGCCACACTTTAACAACTTCTTAGAGACTCTCTGACTCTTCACAAACCTTGGATAGGACTGAACACATACGCAGAGGTTATTAAGAATACTATCCAAGATGTTAAAGTCCTCAGTCTCACAGGTACAGAAGCGTATCTGCATCACTAGACTGGCAAAGTGACCACGGTAGAGCTGAGACCTTAGGCTGGTCTGTTCACGCTCTCTCCCCCTTTCAGCTGCTCACCTGGCTCACTCCCAGCACTGAGCTGCCAGTGCCTGTTTAGCTGCTCCTAGCTCCCCGTTTGAATTCATCTCAGAGATGTTTTCTCCCGGGCTCAGACTTTGAAATCTCTCACTGCATTTGTGATGAGCTATCTCCACGTCTATTTTCCACCTCTAGCTCCTGGAGCAAAATCCTTGTTTTCTTCACCTTCATCTTCCCCAAGTTGGGCATGTTAATTGGTCAGAGTGGTGCTACGTCTGATGGCATCAGCTTCAAGGCTCTCGCATAGCTCTGTGGTTTGCTACGCAGAAACCTGAGCTTTGAACTACCCCTGGAACTGGAGTCGGGTTGGGACATCTCAGCGTATGTGATATGACAAGCAGAAGCTAAAGCAATCTATGCATCATCCCAGTTGCCTGGTAATGGCGGCTTTCATCGTATTTCTTCCTTCAACACAGCACAGTTAGCTCTTTTGTAAAGGCTTTACCTTGAACATCGCTTACTAATTAAGCCCATTTCTCCCTGCCAGTTTCTTTGTACTGCAAATGGGATTCAGCCCTGGCTGCCCTGTGATTTGCAAGTTACAAAGGTTTTTGTGAGTTACAAAGGTGCAGGGTGCCCAGGGAGTACTCCAAAGGTGGCAGGAGAGTGGGAGAGCCAAATGACAAATGGTTTATTTGTTCTCAGAATTGCATATCCTCTCCTGGACTTTCTTACTGAGTACTGAATTATTTTACACTTCCTTCAAAATGTAGAAAATAAGAATTAGGCATTTGGAAAGCTGCTGTAAAGGATTAGTGCATTTGGCAAACAATGTGAAATAATCTTTTTTTTCAGGCTTGCATTTTCTTAATAGCTAACACTCATATAATGGGCTATTTTGTGGCAGTTCCTATTTTAAGCACTTACTGTATAAGGACTTTAAATCCTCATACTAGCTTTGGGAAGCAGATAACATCATGATGCCTACTTTACAGAAACTGAGGTACAAGGAGATAACTAGGTATTGCATTATGTTTCCTAGGGAGACATAAAGAAACAGTATTTCCTGCAGCAAGGGCACGGGCCAAGCAAAGAAAGGATTCCATCCAAGTCCAGCTTAGTGAACTAATGAGTTCATTGTGGTTACTTACAGAAGCGTGGGTGACTCAAAGGCAGCTACCCCAGAATGCCTGCTCTTGAAATCTGCATTGCTCCAGTCCCCGCCTCCAGTCAACCTTCTGCCTCTTTCATATCCAAGCATGCCTCAAGTCTATAGGCACCAGAAGGACCAAGAGTGATGACTCAGGGAATCCCTGCAGGTGTCATGGCAGGCAGTCTAAGTGAACCTCAAAGAGGTGAGAGTGGCAACTAGATTCAGATTGACTTCCTTGACCTGGATCAAACTTCAGGGAGTCTGCTGTCAGGGGAGTTGCTGCCACTATATTTAAACACAATATAATCGGGGGGGGGGAGTTCCTGGTATAATACAATCCCTGGTGCACAAGGAAGTGTAGTTACACTGAAACTCAGCTTGGGGTAAATGTCATTTCTTCTAAGAAGAGAGATTCTGGAGATAGGCTACTTGTATTAGCTTAAGGACCTAAGGAAGGATCAGGACTAGTCTTAGTCATACTAATAGTGTAAAAGTCATTTTGACTATTAGCCACCTCTGGTCCTAGTTGTGGGAACTTGGGGGAGCCTCTGGCTACACAAGATAATGTAAGAGTCATTTAGGCTATCAAGTATCTCTGGTCCTGGTTGTGAGAACTTCGGGGATACCCTCGCTATACAGGTGAGGATCATTTAGATTCCTAACTACCTCTGACCCTGGTTGTAGGAGCCTTATATGACATGGCCCAATAGATAAAATAGATCACCAGGCTATTAATCACCTACAATTCCCAGCTTTCTGGATGGAAAACCATGTTTTACATCTTTTCCATAGAAAAGACAATTCTGAGTGCTTAATATTCCTGGTTTCCCTGGAGACCTGTGGACACAAGGACCTTTGTGTGGAGGATCTTAGATGAGGAATCTTAGATCAGGATCTCATGACTCTCTTCCTGACCCTAATGGGATATTAACAAGCCCAATAACATTGCTACAGATCTAGCTACTGTTTATTGCTTTGTTTTCTTGGTTACCATGTCTGCAGACCATTTTGTAGACCTTTGCAGCGATTCTGCTTCATGATGGCCAGTGGACATGGTAGGCTAGGAAGAAACAGGTCTCTTACAACATTAGATCTTAAAACATCAGATAAGGCCAGGATTTGAACTTGGCAGTTTGACTTCAAAGCCAAACTGATATACAGCCAATCCACACAAAAATGAGAAAATAGACACTAAATTTCTTCCTTAGCAAGTGTTTATCATAGTAATTGCTGAGTCTCAGTCTTTGTCTCGTCCTTTAGAGGCCGAGGAGAGCTGCTTTGTGGATGGATGGAGCATTAGTAATAGTGTCTATAATGTGCTTGCCAAGGCAACCTATAACATGCATGTACTCCAGAACTGTACTTAGTGCCATCATCTTTGCCATTCTTCATATATCAAAAGGGACTTCACAATTTTATATGTAACTTTATATGTAACTATAATTGCCAGACAAAGATGGATTCCTTTAAGGCCAAACTCTGAGTTATCGTATGAACATTACCATTTACTGTTTTCAATATTGAAATTTTTAACCTTAAATAGAAAATATCACTGAGCAAATGAGAAATTCCCTGAAAGCTCCACCCGCCCTTCCACACAGCGCATGGGATTTTGGTCTCAGAGCCAGCATTACCCTGCAGAGCCCCTGGGTAGCCAGGTCAACTCCAAGCTCTTTGGGCCCAGTCAGAATGGGCTTGAATGTTGGTCAATGGCCTCACTGGAGTCTATTCCATTCTAGACTTTAGCCCCAGGACACTGAAGCCTCCTGAAAACTCTCTGTTGAGTATGGACTGTTCCAGGTACCCCAGAGAAGCTTTGAAAGAAAGAACTCCCCTGAGAAGAAGTGGAAAGAAGCAAATAAGGAAAGAAAACATCAATTCTCAAGACCTTCTGAATTTCATGGGCCCAGCTGAACCTTAAAATAAGCCCAGGGTAGTTGAGCTTTAAGATGGGAGCCCCTACTGAAACTTCTTTCATGGAAGAAAAAAGTCATGAACCCCACAGCCCCCTACCAGGGCCTCATGACCACACCAAGCGCCTAACCCAAGAATGGAAGCCCACAGGAAACATGGGTAGAAAGAGAGCTTAAAAGATGGTGGCCCCTCGGAAGCCTAACCACACAAGGCCCATCATTGAAAAACAACCAAGAATGATCAGACAGGGCTGTCTGTCTTGCCTGGGGTACTCTGAGGCAAAAGATGAGCCTCAGAAGTTTCTGAGGGCCCTGTTCTTTGAACAGGGGGGGCGTTGAAAAGTGGCGGCGAAGCAGGCGCTTTAAGAAGGAACTTGAAAGAGATAATCCCAATGTGTGGTTTTTGTCAGGAAAGGATGAAAACTGTCACCAGAGAAAGAAAATTGCGTGTGAAAGTGCATCAGCCTTTCTCATCTACCTAAAAGAGCAAGAGGGACAGTATCTGCTTAGCTGCTGAACATTTTGCTTAAAAAGCAAAGAAAAAAAACCTCTGAGCACAGAGAACTAACTGTGCCTCTGCATAGGGCAAGGATTTGTGGTCAAATTAACACTTCAGCTCGAAGAAATTGTTGTTAAAATCTCCAGACATGAAATTAATATAATTAGGTAATAGCCCCTGAACTCAAATCTCTCAGCAAGTTGAAGAGAGAAAAAGCAGCTAGACTGGACCTCATTAAAATGAGATGCATAAATCCACCCTCCAAAGAATGCCAGAAAGGGAAACGGGCTGCAATTGCGAATGCAGGCAAGACCAATGAGCAGTGATGGAGCACAAAAGGCTCAGCCTGGAAACGTGCTTGGCCAGCAGTGACATGGCCTTGGATAAATGGCTCAACCTGGTGTTTTTCAAATTGTAGCATGAGCCTTGAAACACAGACTTCTAGATCCCACAGTCAGTGTTTCGGATTCTGTAGGTGCAGAGTTGAACCCAAGTAAGCACAATTCTAATGAATCTCCAAAGGGAACAGATACTGCTGGACAAGGACCATACCTGGAGAATCAATGGATCTACCTGGGCCTTGGTTTCCAAGACAATGAATAGACTGGAAACCCGAGAGTCTCAAAGCTCTCGCCCTGTTCTACAGTTCTATGAAATGAGCAACCTGGAGAACGTGGGCATCAGATCAAAGATGACGACTCCTCAACAGAGGGGACAGTTTGGGTATCACGCATGCTTCAGGAAGCAATGGTGCACACACATGGCCAGCAAGGAACGCACACAAATAATCCCATTGATTTACTGGGGACCTGAAAGCAGAAATCTATGAGTGATGTGTTTTTGAAGATAGTAGCCATGCTATCCAGAAGCGGGTGCTTTTTTCACCCCATGTTAAAAAGTGAAAGACAGGAAAACCCAGAAATGTCCTCACTCAAAGCATAGTGCTTATTCCAGTACCAGAGCTCGCATGAGGAAGCAAAAACACAAATGGTGAGAAGAAAGACTCCATTCTATGATTCCAGGAAGGGAAGAACTGTCTGCAAAGATGGACACTATTGTATAAAAGACTAAATGTTACGCCATCGAGCTGGCTCAGTGAGTAAAGGCACTTGTCCCTCAAGCCTGATGACTAGAGTTTGTTGTGTAAAGGTCATAACAGAGAGTCGATTCCACATGCATACTGCAGCATGTACACCCACAACACACATCATGCACAGCACACTAATACATCTACTACTACTAATAATTTTTAAATGATTAAATGTAAAGTCAGTGGTTAGTTTTGTCATCCTTGACCACGTTCATGTGTTATCATAGGAACATGTTTGCTATGCTTGGTTTCTTAATAGGAAAAAGAAAAATGA